>QLPN01016555.1:0-18927 GCA_003314395.1 Albatrellus ellisii
GAGAAAATATAAGTCTAATATAGTACTTGGAGCTATGCTCACACTTAAGTATGTAAATACTTAAGTACTATAAAAGATAAGAAATTGATAAGTCCTTACTAAGTAAAGTGGAGCTAAGCTCACACTTGTAGTATTGATACTACACTTTACTTATAAGTAAAAAAAGAAAAAGATAAAAAAAAACAAACCGTTATGAGGTGCCAAAGCAAGTGCCTCATAACAAGGAGTGCTTGAATGCACAGTGGAAGGTTGTAATAGACTATGAGGAAGATGGCACAGAAGAGAATGAAAGCTGAGAAGCAGACCACAAAGATGAGAAGAGGGAAGTACATTGTGGTACTTTCAAAGGAGTGTATTGAAGTGGTTGCAGAAAAGACTGATCAGACACTCTCAAGAAGGAGAGGAGAAGATGTCCACTTGGGATTCTTAGATGCTGTCTAGCTACTGATATACAAAAGTCAGATGCACACTGTTACGAGGCACTTGCTTTGGCACCTTGTAACGGTTTGTTTTTTTATCTTTTTCTTTTTTTTACTTATAAGTAAAGTGTAGTATCAATACTACAAGTGTGAGCTTAGCTCCACTTTACTTAGTAAGGACTTATCAATTTCTTATCTTCTATAGTACTTAAGTATTTACATACTTAAGTGTGAGCATAGCTCCAAGTACTATATTAGACTTATATTTTCTCTTTTATCTTTCTTTTATTTATTATAACATTTACTTGCTAAGGACTATTACTATACAATTAGCAAGGACTCTCCTTTTTTCGTCCTTATTTATCTTTGTTTATCTCATGTTCATCTCACGCTTGTGGCTGAGCCACTTATATCACATGGACGTGCTTTACTGCGCTTTACTGCGCATTCTCGTTTACTTACTGCGCTTTACTGCGCAACTGTACTATAGTTAGATCTCCAGTTTTGTATAAATAGTTGACAAACTGGTGGTCTTAAACCCCAGTCTTGTCAACTTCGCAATCTAGGGATTCTCCTTCTCTGCGCTTGACCTAAACTCGCTATCAACTCATTTCTCTCTAAGAACTCAGTCTAAGAAACTCTAAAACTCACTAAGACGTCTTACGCTAAGTCAAACTGGATCCCCGTATCGTTATTGGTGGAATTATCCTCATAACCATCTCGTTAATCCCACTCTTCATCGTCATCCGGAACCTCTATTACGTTCATCAAACCAATATTCAAACCTTGGTTACCAGGAGTAACATCATAGACCTTCCCTAAGACCGCCCAATAGGCCGCTCTTAGCACACACAGACCCTGCTTACTAATATAGTGTGGGCTGATAAATCCAGGTCATGTGTGGAGATGGAACTGGAATGGTTCTTATTCTTCTACAGTGCAACTATGACCTACTTATAGTAAATGGAGTAGTGCATGGACCAGAGAATTATGGACAGAAAAACTGTGTATTTGTGTGTATAGATGTGTGTGTGTGTACAGTAACATAGACCAGAAAGAAAGGAGGAAATTAGATGGTCATCAACATGGGCCATGGGCCAGGAAGGAGAGAAGAGTGATAAGTAAGATCAGATAAAGCTAACACACTAGTCCAAGTGTGATCATCCTTTTGTTTTAGCATTCCTCAGTTGTTTGGCTTCAACATAGCATCAACCTCACATCCAGCCAGTAGGTTCCATTCTGTTTGGTCCTGAAGGCCAGCTCAGTTTGGGCTTGTGATAGCATGGTACAAGAGCCTTTTGTGTATGTGACATTGAAGTCCTTGGACATGAGTTGCAGTATTGACAAGAACTGTCCACCTGCTTCAGGTGTGTATAAGACATGTTGTAGGGTAATTTGTTGTGTGTGACCATGGATGATTGTTGTTGCCTCAACTGTGCCAATGCCAAGGTATGGTATGCTGGAGTTGTTGCCCAATCGAATTTGCCCAGATGTGGGGTGAATAGAGCCTGGCATGAAATTGGCAGGATGTGGACTTATTGTTATGAGGCACTTGCTTTGGCACCTTGTAACAGTTTTTTCTTTTTCTTTCTTTTTCTTTTATCTGACTTACCAGTAAAGTGTAGTATTATTACTACAAGTGTGAGCTCAGCTCCACTTTACTTAGTAAGGACTCATTTCCTTTTTCTCTTTATAGTACTTAAGTATAGCTTAGCTCCAAAGTACTATAAAGACTTATCTTTTTCCCTTTTATCTTTCTTTCTTTATTTACATTTACTTGCTAAGGACTATTACTATACAATTAGCAAGGACTCCTCTTTCTCACATTTGTTTATCTTTGTTTACCTCTAGTTCATTTCACACTTGTGGCTGAGCCACTTACTATAATCATGGACATGTCTTAGGTCATGTGACTTTGTTGACACAACCATTGTTGATCCATGAACCTTATTTACTTGTGCTATCTTTAGGACTCTAGTTTTGTATAAGTAGTTGAAAGACTGGTGGTCTTAAACCCCAGTCTTGTCAACTTCACAATCTAGGGATTCTCCTTTACTGTGCTTGACCTAAGCTCATTACAAACTCACTTTATTCTCTAAGAACCAAGTCTAAGATCTCTAAGTCACTCTAAGCATCACTAAGACATCCTAAACTTGTTGTCCTGGATCCTCAACTAGTCATTGGTGGTATCATCCTTATCACTATCTCATTAATCCCTTTATTCATCATCATCCAGAACAGTTACTA
The DNA here is from genome assembly GCA_003314395.1 of Albatrellus ellisii. Taxonomy (NCBI): domain Eukaryota; kingdom Fungi; phylum Basidiomycota; class Agaricomycetes; order Russulales; family Albatrellaceae; genus Albatrellus; species Albatrellus ellisii. The sequence continues at coordinate 2,667 of QLPN01016555.1, forward strand.
CACCTATCAAGCACATACCAATTACCTTGTTACCAGGGATATTGTTATATTGAACCTTCCCTAAGACTGTCCAATAGGCTGCTCTTAGCACTGTCTGCACCACTCTTTAATACCCTCCACTTCAATACCCTCCTTTGCACTCCTGTTATGGAGTTTGCTCTTTTGATGTTCATCATCTGCTTCTCCACCCTTATCTTGGGCTGGACTGCCACCCTCATTGTCTACCATCACCTCCCACCATGCATCAGGACTCTCCTCCCCTTTTAGTTGCACCCTGTCACCTTTGCTGCCATGCCACATCCACCTGCATTCTGACAGCCAAGTCACTATTTTGGCAATTGCATTTTCTAACACTTATGACTTGCACCCCTCAGCAATTGTTGTGGTTGTGGTTGTAGTTTCTGCCATCACCATACCACAGCACATATCACCATCCAATATGCCACTCTTAGCACAACTACTATCCTACTTATAGTAAAGAACTATGTGCATGGACCAGGTGCAGTACTCTAAGGCAGGTCAAGTAAGTAGGGAGTGCAGTAAGGTATAGGGATGCACAGCATCCATGGGAATACTCTGCAAATAGAGTAAGGACTGGTCTCAGCAGAGGATTAGATATGATCAGTACAAGATAAGATGAAAGGGATCATATCTAATCAGATACCAAAGAGAAACATTAAAGAATAAAAGAATTAAAAAGGAAGTAAATATGCCATTAAATAGGTATCTCATATTGGTTTTTCACTACCTTATGATGCTGATCACACTGTTTACTTATTAAGTATACTTATCTCAATCTCATCTTATTGGTATTTCTTTTCTCTTTATGGTTTGAGCTCCTCTTCAACTCTATTTTGCTCTTAATATATTTTCTTTATCTCATCATCTTCTCACCTCAGCACTTCTGCATGTGCTGAGGTGAGTATCTCTTCTACTCCCTGAGTTCTCTTCTGACATACCTGCTCTATGCAACTCTTTCTGTCTTCTGTGTACCCTCTTCCCTCTGGTACACATCTTCTCTATCTTACAGATGCTCTTCTACCTTAGGACCACAGTCCTTTATCTATTGTTTGCCTTGTTGCCTGCATTTTAACATCTCACAGTGTTACAAGGCACTTGCTTAGGCACCTCATAATGTGTTTCTTTTTTCTCTCTTTCTTTTTTCTTCTTATCTTACTTGCTATAAGTGTAGTATTAACTACAGCTGTGAGCTTAGCTCCAACTTATAGTAAGGACTCTATCTCTTTTCTTTATAGTACTACAGTATTTATATACTGTGCTGTGAGTTTTACTCCAAGTACTATAAAGCATCTTTATCTTTCTATATTTATTTCAACATTTACTTGCTAAGGACTATTACTATACAATTGACAAGGACTCATCTCATCTCATCTTTGTTTATCTTTGTTTATCTTATGTTTGCTTTGTGCTTGTGGCTATTTTACTTAGCTTACAATCAACATGTCTTTAGTCACATGATCTCATTGATTGCTGTGCAATCATCATTGATCAGTGAACTTTATTTTTTTTTTCTATTAAATTAAAGTGTTTACTACTTGTACTATCTTTAGAATACCCAGTTTTGTATTAGCTGAAAGCCTGGTGGTCTTATACCCCAGTTGTGTCTGTTGAGTTCTCACAATGTCAATCTCTCTGGCACCAATGCCCCACACATACCTACTAAGCATGGTCTGTGTGCCCACTCAATTAGTATAAAGAGTAGCATAGTAACAATACAAGCAGACATCCTCTTTATCCTTCCATTAAGGTGTCTGACTAGTCATTGCCCAATATTCCCTTTCTTTGCTACTCACTTGCACTCCTCCTGTTTGTCTGTGCCTTCTCCACCTTCATCATAGGCTGGACTATCTTCTTTATCATCTATCACAACCTGCCATCATGTCTCCAGACTCTTCCCTTTGTCTAGGTCACATCTCAGTTGCCTAGCCCCTCTCATGGGTGCTCAACAGTGTCAACTTCACAATCTAGGGATTCTCCTTTACTGCACTTGATCTAAAACTCACCTTCTACTGGCTTCACAACACTAAGAACTAAGTCTAAGATCTCTAAGTCACTAAGCATCACTAAGACATCCTAAACTCATCACTCTGGATCCCCATTTAGTCATCAGTGGTATCATCCTCATCACTATCTTGTTGATCCCTATCTTCATCACCATTAGAAATGTTTACATTGTCTATTATAACCATCTCATTACCAGGAGTACTACATTGAACAATCCCTAAGACCATCCAATAGGCCACTCTTAGCACACAGTATGTCCATAGTAAACTACTAGTGAAGTAGCCACTGTTGAATATCTATTGTATGTCACCAACACATCCTTCACTTCTTCCTTTCATTTGGTATACCTTTTTTCTTCACTTCACCATACTGCTACTTACACATCATTACATACTACTGACATGCTATTTACATCATCAACCACTTTTCCTTTCCCCACACCACATTTACTCTGGACGACATGCATCCACCACACTTTTGGTCACTCTTGTACTTTAGAGTTGCATCTCCTTTCCAACCTTATCTTCCACCTACTATATAAGACACACTATCCACACTACACTCCCTCAGCTGTTGTCTTACAACGACACTGAGTGAGTACTCCACTTTACTGTCTTACCTTCTGTCTCACAACAAACCTTGCAGTTCTTACACTTGTGTCATGGCACTCCTTCACTGCCCACACCTACCTCTACCTCTGCAGGAATGCTTCTATGGTTTCCCCAATGTTGGGAGAACCTTAATACACTCCTAATCATTATAGTTGTCTGCCCTAACCTGCACAAACAGCCACAAGTGTGAGATGAACATGAGAAAAATAGGAACAAATAGAGATGAGACAGATAAGTCCTTGCTAACTGTATAGTAAGTCCTTAGCAAGTAAATGTGGATAAAGAAAGAAAGAGAAATGAAGTGAGTTGCTTTATAGTACTTGGAGTTAACTCTGCTGCAGTAATACTACAGTACTATAAAGGATAGAAGATAGAGTCCTTACTATAAGTTGGAGCTCACAGCTGTAGTTAGTATTATGCTTATAGTAAGTAAGATATATAGGAAAAAAGAAAAGAAATCGCATCCAATATGAGGTGCTTAGGCAAGTGCCTCATAACACTGTCCTGAAGCCATATATAAGTACAGATAATGCACACAGACCAGCAGTAGATAAGTAGTTAGAAGGCTGTTGAAGTACAAGAGATTAGATAAGCTATCATCAACACTATGTTGTATTTTGGGCTGTCAAGCTCACTCTATTCACCCCCCCATCCTTGTGATTTTCACCATAGGCTGGGCCTGCAATTTGATATCTAGTAGACTAGATACTTAAATATGGTGTATGTATAGAAATGCACTCTTAGTGTGTTTGCAAGAGATTCCCCTCTCTTCATCTGCATGATGTTCATATTTCAACACACTATGGTAGCCTCTGCATCATCTCAGTCATGATTGCCAGTGTGCATCTTGCCTAGCAATATGCTCTGACACTTATCCAGTCTCTGTAGCCGACCTCAGCATAATACAATAAAGTCATGTCCCTGATGCAAAAACACTATGGCAAGGCAGAGTTTGAATTCAGATGTTGTTACAAGGCACTTGCTTTGGCACCTCATAACATGTTTTTTCTTTTCTTTTTCTCTTTTTTATCTTTCTTCTTACTTACAAGTAAAGCGTAGTATCATTACTACAAGTGTGAGCTTAGCTCCAAGTACTATATTAAGACTTATCTTTTTCTCTTTCATTTTCTTTATTTATTATAACATTTACTTGCTAAGGACTATCACTATACAATTAGCAAGGACTCATTGTTTCATCTTTATGTACTTTTGTTTACCTCTTGTTCATTTCGTGCTAGTGGCTGAGCCACATGACTTATTACTGTTACGAGGCACTTGCTTTGGCACCTCGTAACGCAGTTTCTTGTTTTCTTTTTCTTCTTCTTTTTATCTTACTTACTATAGTAAAGCGTAGTATTATTACTACAAGTGTGAGCTTAGCTCCACTTTACTTAGTAAGGACTCTCATATTTCTTTTCTCTTTTATAGTACTTAAGTATTTACATACTTAAGTGTGAGCATAGCTCCAGGTACTATATCAGACTTATCTTTTCTCTTTATCTTTCCTTTATTTATTATAACATTTACTTGCTAAGGACTATTACTATACAATTAGCAAGGACAAATAGGTATCGCCTTTATTTACTTTTGTTTATCTCATTTCACGCTTGTGGCTGAACCACTTATATCACATGAACAGTTTACTTACTGCGCTTTACTGCGCAACTTTACTATACTTAGATCACTAGCCTTGTATAAATAGTTGACAAACTGGCGGTCTTAAACCCCAGTCTTGTCAACTTCACAATCTAGGGATTCTCCTTATACTGCGCTTGATCTAAGCTCGCTAAACCACTCGCTTTACCCTTTCATAACTAAGTCTAAGAACTCTAAAAGCTACTACGGACACCTTACACTAAGTCAAACTGGACCCACGTATCGTTATCGGTGGAATCATCTTCATAACTATATCGCTAATCCCACTCTTCATCATCATTCGGAACCTCTATTACGTTCATCAAGCCAATATCCAAACCTTAGTTACCAGGAGTAACATTCTAGACCTTCCCTAAGACCGTCCAATAGGCCGCTCTTAGCAATTACATGGACATGTACTTACTGCACCTTTCTGTGCATTTCTGTGCATTGCTGTGCAATGCTGTGCTTTACTGCACAACCTTACTATACTTAGCACTCTAGTTTTGTATAAATAGTTGAAAGACTGGCAGTCTTAAACCCCAGTCTTGTCAACTTCACAATCTAGGGATTCTCCTTCACTGCACTTGATCTAAGCTTGCCTTCATCTCACTTCACTCTAAATAACTAAGTCTAAGAACTCTAAGTCACTCTAAACATCACTCAGACTTCCTACACTCATCATCCTGGATCCTCATATAGTCATTGGTGGAATCATCCTCATCACTATCCTGTTGATCCCTATCTTCATCATCATCAGGAACAGTTATTACATCTATCAAATGCATATCAATCACCTTGTTACCAGGGGTATTATCATATCAGACCTTCCCTAAGACCAACCAATAGGCCACTCTTAGCAGATGTATCACTTTGTCACTCTGGAATAATTTGTTTGTCTCAACATTGATATCACACTGGATGACAGGATAAACACATGTATAGTTAATTTATATGTAAGTGTAGTAGTGTGCAGGGAAAGCCCTGAATCTTTGCATTCCCTACCTGAGAGCCTGACATAGTGCAGAAGGGTGATTTGCACATCCCTTTGGTTTTCTGTGGCCCCTCATAGCACATTCTCTTCCACAAATAACAATCCTATGGTTCAGTAGTATTATATATGATATTCCCAAGAGGAATACAGATTTGGGGATGCATAGCAGTTGTGAAAATTCATTTTGCATTATTAGTGGACTTTGCATCACCCCAGTAGACTTACCTAAATTGGCACTATTTGTGTAATCTTGTACCCTCACATAGCATCCATGACACTATCCTCCCCAGTCACTGCTATCGACTCGAAGAGACAAATTCTTGAAATTGAACATGCCAGAGATGATGCAGCTAAAAGACAACGACGAGAGACTGGGCTCGAAAGTCAAGACGAAGTGCCAGACTCTGTTGCAGGCCCACCTCAGGCTGACGCCCCACCCCAACTCCAGATCATAACTGACTTGCAATTTGGCACCAGCAGTTGCCACGAAAATCTCTCGAGCGTCCACTCATCCGTACGACCCAGCGACGGGGGATCAAGCCCCAACTCACTGTTTGACGAGATATCTGTCCATTCCCATGCAACCCCTCAGAAAATAATTGAGGACCCCGGCTGCGGCTCAGCGATTTATCATGATTCCCTTGCCACCTCAGACACTCTAATTCCACTCGCGCGGAGGACAGCACCACCGATTCCAGGTCTTTTCTTCGACCCGGCTATGGAACTCTCGTCCTCACTCGCAGAGGACGTCCTGCGCCAATGCATGGTGTCTTATTTCCAGAGTGACGATGTGAACCAGGTGATGCTTTTTGGGAGGGCACAGAGCAATATAGACACTAGCCCCGGATCTACGAACTACACATCGAATACAGTCCAACCTAACAATTCAAACCACGGTCTTCCGCCATTTCTACGATTGCTCCTGCTTGAATTGAACAGTCTCCTTAAGCCGCTCCTACCACCGCCTATTCACAAAATGCTCTTCCCATCCTCATCTGCGTCTCTGCAAGCCAGACAAGCGATTATCAATATGTACCGTCCGGGTGAAGGTATATCGCCACACATCGATCTGCTTGGACGTTTTGGAGACGGAATCATAGGAGTCAGCCTCGGCAGCGGTTGCGTCATGAACTTTTGCAAAGTTCCCAATGGCCGAGACGAACCCTCTTCTCGCAATGGATCACTTGGTCCTGAACTTGCCTCAGATCAGCGTTGGGATCTTTATCTCCCCCAGAAGTCCGTTCTTGTCCTGTCCGGTGACGCCCGTTATGGGTGGACCCATGGGATTGATGGCCGCACGCTTGACCGCGTTGACGAGGAAAGCGCAGACAGGGTGTCTGCGGCCAATTCTGCAAACCCTCAATGGCTTCTGAGGGGCGTAAGACTGAGCATAACCTTCCGTTGGTTGTTGCCGGGAGCGGATATCGTGGGGGGGCATGGTTCGTGAACTGGGCTATTTTTGCGAAAAATGCATCTTTCCGGCAGAGCTAGACCTTCCGAGGACCACAGATTAACTCTGGTCGTTTTGTATCAGTGCTACTGTAACTCTATTAAATGAAGGCATGGGCACGGGGGCAACCTGGAAATTGTCGATGCTGACGGCTCTCCGGTACCTGTACCAAGGAGTCTACGGCACGATGGGAGCGTATCCTTGATAATACCAATAGAGCCAGTATTAGAACATAAAATTATAAGCCTGCGAACAGTGCAGAAAGCTCAACACCGACAACGACATCTAATTTATACCGGTTAAGGATGATGGCCGCCTGGCGAAATGGCATCGCGTCTGACTACGAATCAGGAGATTGCAGGTTCGACCCCTGCGGTGGTCATATTCTCTCAGTTTCATTTTTTGACGAGATCGACAAGGAACACTACCTATACTGAATGCTAGGACAAGACATTTGCTAATATGGAGGTCTCAATTATTGATCACATTGATCAGACCAAAAAGCACAATGTGTATGCAGGTTGTTGATCAGCATCAGCCGAAGCGTCAGATTCAGCCGCGACCTTATCTTCTCAGTCTCTCATCTTATGGCGCTTGAAACCATAATTCTATGCGTTAGCAGTGGCCAGTCGTTGGATCATAAGTAAAAGAGATATTGATTGTCAAGAGGAATATGATATATAAGGAAGGCAAGTATAAATATTGATCCAAGGGATTAAGCACTATTGGGGCTACAATGGGGAGACGTCATGACAATCGCAAAGCGGGTAGTAATGTATGCGGATATCTATTACAACTGGATTAGCAATATGATGAGGATGGCGAGTGTTCGAAAAGCCTACAAAGACGAGGATAAGAGGATGTCGCAAACGAGTGTAGGAAGATAGATGGTCTACAATGTTCAGTTGCTAATCACTGAAGTCGCAGCTGCGACCTTTCTTCTCTTCCTAATCTTCCCCTCTCCGCCAGTCTTCTCGTCAGCAGTCTCAACTACACTTTCTGTATCGTTCCGAACTCTGGATTTTGGCCTAGTGCTGACACTTCTCGACGCTAGGACGACCTGCGGGCTGGATTGGGATTTGCACATCCTATTGTGAACCCCCCTCGTTGGCTCATCGGAACTGCCCTTTCCAGAATGCATGTGATCAGCCTTCTCGCTCTTTGGCTTTAGTGAGCGTCCACGCCGCTTGGTTGGTGTTGCGCCCTTCTTGCCGATAGGCTTCGCAATTACGCTGGACGTCTTGCCTTCATCCTCCAACTCACTCTCCTTGCCCTTTCCCTTTCCTTTATGCCCTGCACCACCGTCCTTTGCCTTGTCTTTATCTTTGGAACTCGGTTTGGGACTGGCTTTAGGCTTGCTAATGTTGCTGACGCCTCGAGCGATCTCCACGATACCGCTGTCAGCGGTGCCTTCGCTCAAGTTGTCGTCTTCTTCTTTGGGTAGGCGTGACCGCTTCAGAGCACGCGTAGTGGGGAGCAGCGTTGAGCACACCCCATGGCAATTAAGTTTCAAACAAGACACAAGCTTGTCGTCGATAGAAGTCGAATCCGAGCGGAAACGCGCGCGTTTTATATCCGTCTGACAAGATAAAACATAAGAAATAATACATGGAGAAGGGATATAAGGTGTACCGTGTGCTTCCCCTCATAACACCAGCCGTCGGGCGGACCCTGGTCCCCGTCGCCTTCGACAGTCTTGCCACAGCACGCCCAGAGGGTCTCGTACTCGGTACCACCGGCGATACCGGGGCGACGGGTGCGACCCACGCGTTCGACCTCTGCGCTTTCATCGTCATGCGGAACGAGACACGAGCGGTTGGTGTTCTCGACCTCGACATAGTCTTTGTGGCAACGGACACAGTGCAGCTGCGGAGGAGGAGTGAGAGCAGCAAAGAAAGAAGTAAGGGTGGTAAGAGTAGGTTCCGGTGCAGACGCAAGATTGGCGAGTGTGTAGGTGTGGAGGATCTTGGCAGGGACTGAAGAAAGGAGGGTTTGGAGGGCGCCAAGATCGGGCTTGGTATCTGCTGAAGAGTCTGTGGGTATGCGTGAAATGGACGGGGTGGGTGAATAGCGTGGATTCGGGCGATCTGTGGAGGCGACGATAGAGGGAGATGGTGTGCGAAGTTGCTGAGTGACGTCGGGCAACGGTAGTGGCGGTGGCGGCGGCGGGTGGGGCGGGGCGGCGTCGGAAGCGGGATTGGATACCTGGGGCTGTCGTGACCAAAAGCTAAAGACCATGGTGGTTTGGGGACAAAGGAGGAATGCGTCTCTTGACTGCGCCTTGTGCTGACCTCGTGTGCCAGTCATGACCGTCAAATGTGACCCATGTCACGCCGCGAGCTGAACAATAATGCACTACATAGCCCTCACAGTTAAATTCATTAAGCTACGGGTAAAGCTGAAGCTAGTAAAGCTTGGTGAAAGCTTGGATTAATATTTTGTCCAGATGGCCGTCCACCATTTAGTTGTCCGATGTCATGGTTCCCCCGTCCGCTTGCACGGCGCATCAGTAGTGTGGCCGGACTTGTTGAACTTTGTCAAAGTATCAAAGTCAAGGCGTGCCCCCAGCGGACGCGCGCACACGCAAATGGCCATGCGGTGCCGCACGTTGAAGGAATGATACACAGAAATGTTTGGAGAATGGTCGACACGACTGGACTCGTACATACGCTAAAGAAATTCCCTAGTGTATACAAAGAGGCTGAGAATACACTCTTTGTTCTACAGTCCGTCCGCTCTCATGCCCGAATCTCACTACAATAAGACAATGACTGATCAAATCATAACCTTTACTTATTTGATTATTTGATTAGTCACTCGCCAGAGCTCGGAAGTCAGAAGCCGGAAGCTGTTCACCTGGAACGAATTTTTTCAGTGACGACATTAAATCTCGTCTGCCCCGCCGCTGCGAGCGTCATCGATGCGGCCAGTTCAGTAGTCACAAACTGGCAGATTCTAATCTAATTCTTGCAGAGAATCCAAACGAGATGGCCTCAGAATCGGCGTTAGAATCAACCAGATTGTGGCTGCTGAACATTTTGACATAAACCTGCTGTGAAAGTGACCTCCAGGATACCTCACGCCACTCTTGTGTACCTTCGTAACCTTCGTCATGTCGCATCCGGACCTGCAGAGTGCCGCTGAGCAAATACCAGGCAACGCGTCCTGTGGACAGAAAGAACTCATCCTTCGCATAACTGCCCGAATGCAGAAGGATTTCTCCAGTTTTTCAATACGGAACCTCCAAATTCGCGAAGTCTCCGTCTACAGCAAGCCAGTTGAACCTTCTAAAATGGAGGCCAGGATAGTCTGCGAAAGCATCGTCACCGACGGTATGTTGCCAGCAACTCACCAACTAGTTGCCGTGTTTCCCTAGTGTTTACTATGTCGTATCAGATATGCTCAACGGGGACGGGAACCTTCACGGTGGATGTTCCGCAACCTTGATAGACTGGTTCGTCGCGTCTCCCTCCTAGTCGCATGCGACTGTAGTCTGATCTCCTTAAAGCTGTTCCTCATTGCCACCATATCTGATTAAGCCTATGGCAACCGTCTCCATGTCTCTCAGTGTGATATATCATTCACCTGCGGCGCTGTGCGTTTCGTACAAATTGATTTGGTGCTTGTCTCATCTTATATTCTACTGTCATAGCGGTGACAAGCTTACGATTGTCAACACCACAATTTCCTCGGGTACCCGTGTGTTGTCGATCCGTAGTGAGGTAAGGCCCCCCCCGGCGTAGTTTGTTCATTTCTCTAAACATCACATTTCCATATTGCAAGATATGGAACGCGACACACCATCGCTTGGTTGCATCAGCTGTTCATGTGAAGATGGAGCCGTCGGCTCCCAAGCTATAAAGTCACTTCTCAACAGAACTCATGCATTACTGACGACTGACAGCGATGACTATCTATCAGCCCTGGGTTCACTGACATGCTACCCGACAGTTTACTTATCTAAGCACGTTAAGCACCCAGTCACATTGTAACGGCCCCGGACGGCCAGATATTGAGACGTGGGGACAACAGAGGACAGTATAAGCCTGGCACCAGTCGTTGTTCATAATTGTTGCTCCTGATTTCCAGTAGCGATCATCTGTGTCTCAGGCAACATAGCGTGTCCCTATCATGCTCTTGTGTGCCTCTTCGTCTGAGTGTTTCCTGCCCTCCGGCAGGTTTCCAGACAGATCGGATTTTGATAGTCCTTATTAGTTACATAAAATATCTACTCCAAAAGCCCAGAAGGGGCTGCTTGTGGGAATGAGAGGACATCGAGTCAATTCAAGTAGAAATTGCCTTATCATACTGCTTATCCATCCTCGGGACTCTCTGCGTCACGCCGTGAGGTGCCTGATACAGTAAGGATGCAAGGTTGCAGACGATAACTGCTGCCGGGCAAGAGCACCAGAATCTGTTGCTGGGCTTCAGGCAATTCAGCATACGATACATGCCTCCCCAAACACGAGCCACTGATCGCTCCAATTCAGTCGTTTGTAATACATCTCTATACGTCAAATCTTGGATACGAATCCCAGCCAGGACTGACATCCCCATGTCTGTGCCACCGACGCCGCAGCATTGATCCCGCTACCATCTATAGGTGCTAGTACAGATATATCGGGTTCTGCCGTACGGGCGCGCTTATTTAAAATCGATGGACCTCCAGGCTACTCGTTGTCTACTGCTGGGCTTTTGTAATGGCCTCCGTCGATGCCGCAATGCTCCGCTTCCCGCCTTTTCCTGCTGCTCCCCCTGGCATACAAATAATACCTTTCAAGGCCTTCAAGCCCTCTGGTATCCGTATCTCAGTCGATGGCGAGGATCAAGGCCATGTCGAGTGCGATGGGCTCGGCATTCTCACTGTGGCTCTGCGTGTCAAGCACAACACAGATCTTCACGGAAAGAAGAAGCGAAAGAGAAGGGGCGGGGCACCACAAGTCACTGCAAAGCCCGACAACAACGGCAAGATGTTCTTCTGGGACGATTGGGAGGAGCACGAAGATGTGCGGAGGAACTACTATGATCCGTAAGTACACCTGCACCGCCGGTGCCACGAAGACGCTGGAGGCTGATATCCCGCGGAATAGGAACATGGCTCCCGTCGATCGCATGTATCAAGCCGGAACTGACTTCAAATCCGGCCGTACATGGCCTCAAGGCACCGGTCTTCTTAATCTTTGGGACCAGGTATCTGTTTCTCCACTGCTTCCTCTTCAGGTTCGTCATCCATTTTGTACTCACATTTTTCAATATCGTGTCTTTCAGTTCCGCCTGTACGTTGGCCTACTCAGTAATCCCGTCATCAGCAAGAAGAAAAGGATAGCGGGACAAGATCAAGGGGATGATGATGACGGATTCTCTGATGAGGAGATGGAGAAGGAGACGAGCGTCCTCGTCTCCAACGATCCGCTGCCTGAAAATACCTATTCAAAAGTGAACGGTAGTGGCGCCGACGGTCAGCCACAGGGTAAGTGGCGTCGTAGATTATTCTATGTCATGGGCTCAGCGCTCCATGAACAGAGTACGCCGAGGCCACTGAGGGCATGACGTCCCAAGAAAAGCTTGAGCAGCGTTGGGAAGACAAAGACTGTACTATGGAGAGATTTCTTTACGATTCCGACCACAGCATGGCAGTATTCTTTTCTTCTCACTTCCGCGAGCGTGGCCTCATCTGGTTCGTACAATGACGTCATTTGACTCTGTCGGTTGTGTGACTGTTTTTTGCAGGTCCCAGGACCGATGCCGTGCGATGCCCAGGCTCGTACATTTCTTCTTGCGATTCCTTCTCCGTAACCACGTGCTTCCGGAGCCAGAGCATGAGAAACCCCTCCGTCGTGCTCTCGCGGTTGTCGAGAAGGCGATCCAAGAGCTTCCTGCAACATTCGAGATCGGCAAGGTCATTGAGGACGAGTTCAGTGCTGGGTGCGCTGCTTGCTGGGGTAGCAAGCTACCTACCTTTGAATGGAATCCAGAATTCACTCAGGCAGGCGACAAGAAGAAGACCATAACCGAGGCGCATCATGAAGAGAACGGGAACGAGGTCCCGCCCCCCACCAGCCCCGACGAGCCTTCCGTCGAGCCTCAAGAGACTGCGGAGGCACAATTCAAAGAGATAGGCGACGGATCGGCCGTAAGCATATTGAATCTTCCACCCAAACCCGACCCCGTTATACCTCCTGCCAACGAGGCCGACGAGGCCGACGAAGCCATACCTGTCATCAGTACGTGGGGGTCGGTAGACATTCCGTGGGGCACTGGTTGGAGTGAAGAGCCGGCCGATGGGTGGGGTAAAGAGCCGGCCAATGGGTGGGATAATATTCCCAACAACCGCTGGGATGAGCTAGAACGTAGGGAGGCAGCTGAGAAGGAGGCTTTCTGGAACGTCGTGCCCAAGTCGCTATACCCATTTCTAGGACCCACTATGCTTCCATTGACGCATGATTGTGGCATCGTGGAGCATTCCACGCGCCGCATTGTCAGCCTGCACCCACCATCAGCGCCGCGTGTACTCGGCAGCGGGGCGACCGCTGCTGAGGCCGTAGAGGAGGAGCTAGAGCGTCGCTTTGGGCGCGTAGGATTAGCGCCGTGGCCCACCTGGAGCGACGATGAAACCAAATACATTCTCAGGCCAAAGATCTTGGACTCCAGCAAGGGCGCAGTTGTCGACGAGAATGGCAACGTCTCGGGCGGCGATGGTCCAATGCCGCATAATCCGTTCCAAGACGAGATCACCCTGCTTGTGCTGCCCAAGGCACTTGACGCGCTGGTGATCGGTATGGGGCTTGGAGCAACGTGGATTGAAATAGCGAGGCAGGAGGTCCCCGGTAGGAGTCCAAATAAAAAGAAGGGTAAAGGCAAGTCGAGCAAGCCGCGATACTGGTACATGGAGCAGATCATGCACATTCTACCAAGCTACCATACTGAAGAGTAGCTGTGTTCCTCATTCCTGCCTTCCATCGCTCACGTTGATGGTTTGGTGGTCACCTCGACATGGGCCACCACAACCAAAAATGCCCCAAAATAACACACCTTGAATTCTTGAATTTTGTCCGGATGGAATCACTCGCAGTGGAATCGCATATGATGTATGATACTAGCAATTCGATCTGTAACAATATGTCGCTAGACCGCACCAGGCTCTATCTCCCCTAAAAGCATTGTAGCGTCCTTGCTCCCTGTGAGAACTCCAAGTAGGCATGTCAGCATAGCTCGAGACGGACATGCGCATACAATACACATACTGATTGGCTCTTTCGGATGGAAGTCGACTGCAGTCACTGTACCCTTGTGACCAGGAAGCTGGATGGTTAACGTACTCGTACTCAGATTAAGAGGTGAGTATAAGGCTGTGAATTGAACCGTACCTTGTACAAGACCTTCCCGCTCTCCACTTCCCATATACACACCATCCTGTCCGCGCCACCAACCGCAACCCTCCTCCCCCCATCCTCTTTACTCCACGCACCCTTCAAAAGGGTACTTTCAAAACCGGCCGGTGCGCCAGACAGCACGCGGTGGATACGATTCGGCGAGGGGGAGAACGGGCGGATGTCGTGGATGATAGTCTGCGAGGAGAACGAGGGCGAGAGGAGATACTCGCCGTTCGGCGAGAGCGCAAGCGACGTAGGCGTGTCAACGTGCCCCATGAGCGTCGAGACCTGCTGCTGTTTGCGCAGGTCAAGGATCTGGCAAGACAGATCGGGATGAGTATAAAGACCGCCGTGACATGGCGCGCATCCCATGAGCGGCGCAAGAGAAGAACGTACGTGGATCTCATTGTCCAATGCCCCGGCGTAGATGTTTGCGCCATCCGCACCCCACGCCACGCTCGTAACGGGGCAACCAACCTCAAACACCGCCACAGGCTCTTTTTTACCCTCGTCCCCGCCCTCCCACACCCTCACCGTCCCGTCGTCGCTTCCCGTCGCAATCAGCTCCACGCCCGCACCGCCTGCGAGGGTCCGGTCAAGCGCATTGATGATCCCGTGGTGCGCGCGCAGCTTGCGCACACGCTCGCCGGTCGCCAGGTCGATATATGCGAGTGTGTAGTCCGCAGACGCGCTGTAGAGGAGCGAGGAGAACAGGGACCACTGGAGGTCCAGCACAGGCGCCTTGTGCAGTGTCGAGAGGAGGCCGTAGTTCGTGTTCGGAGGATACGTACGCCACAGGGCTGGAATGCGTTCGGTTTTCTTAGAAAATAACACTCTGCTAGGGAGAGCAACCGCGGTGAGGACGGAAGAGACACGCACAGATTCCTCGGTCTGCAGAACACGCAGCGATGTTTTGACCACTCGGGTCGAACCTGCAGCTCAGTATCTCGGCCTTTGGACACATGAGCAAGATGCTGTGTCGCAGCCTCGAGCAAAGATTTTAATTGCTTACCGAATGAGCACCAGAGAGGCTCACGATGGGAGCCTCCAGGCTGCTGGTTCGTTTGACGGAGCGGATGAGGCCCAGCTGCCGCTCATCGTTGGAGGAAGAGATGATAATCTGTTGTGCCTCCGGCTCTGACGAGCGTGCCCGCTTGACGAGAGCTCCCTCTGGTGGATTTGCCGGTCTTTTAGACATGGGTTGTGATGTAAAAAGTAATAAAATACAGTGACCTCGAGCAGAAGACGGAACAAGCAGTCTGAAAAGCTTGTCGCGGTTCTTGATTGCTACAAATCGCTGGTGAATAAGGCCGCCTGGCGAAATGGCATCGCGTCTGACTACGAATCAGGAGATTGCAGGTTCGACCCCTGCGGTGGTCATGTTTTTTTTTGCCTTCGACTTTCGTGCAACCGAAATGGGCAATACAATCTTTATTTTGTTACTTCAATTCTCTGACCAGAAAAATACATTTGATGGGGACCTCAGTTGTATCAAGCCAATAAACAATCTAAGCAAAATTGCAAAACATATTCTCCCTAGCAGATTGGCCTGTCTCTACCTAATTAGGAAATTACTGCGTGCTAATTGTCTCTGCCCGCCTGGGCTTGCGGCGACATAGGACTTTGTGAGGAAGCTGTGCATCAACTGGGCACCTCTACTGATTGCAATATATTTGATAATACACAGAGCTATCAAAGTAAGATAACACACCTGTTACATGCTCGAACGCTTATCCTTTTTTGGGGTTTTAGCATCGTGTCAATGACACATCAACAACTCATCATCCTCGAAGCGAAGTCGACACTGACACCAGATTCAGAGCCATCTGTCTGATGACGGCAAACAGTTCACACCTCCTGTCCATTAACACTCTACATTATGATCAAATATGGTGTTCGACAGTGGGACCGACTTCGATGGGGTTGGATCATAGGGTGCATCATCAAGCTCGAAGGCTTCAGACACGGCCATCATGTCTAGCTCGATGCCGGCATGGAGAGTGCTAGCTTTCTGTTGATTAAAATCGCATCCGCCGAAATTGGTCAGTGACCGCACAAAACTGACGGCGATCAAGTGTCCCGCACTATACATCGGCGCGAGAACGCATAACGGTAGAGTCCAATCAAGTTCCCTTGATACTGCGCGTGTTTAGAAGTGAGAGAAGGTAAGAGA
>QLPN01016580.1:0-26619 GCA_003314395.1 Albatrellus ellisii
CAACGCTTTCACTAGGAAGAACCAACGGATCTTCTGTGGTGATACCAACAAGAGGGGGAATTGCATGAGCCAGTATAAGAAGTAGCACATGATTCCTGTCGTGGTCATTTATGAATGAGATATCTCTGCGAACGATAAGCAACGTGCCGGCTGTTGTGATGTGGCTACTCTCGGGCAAGTGATTAGGTAGATGGGCTATGGACGGCCATATAGCCTTCAGCATCTAACAGAAGACTGTAAGTGCCATGGACCACGCCTAACACAAAGAATCGACTCGTACCTGGTAAACACATTCTGAACCTGTGAACGTCTGGATGCCGAACCAGAACATGGACAGCACGACACGGCTGACCACGCTGAAATAACTTAGCCAAAATCCGAACGAAGAGCGGTTGAGGACGGGAAATGGAATATGAAGGCGCGCTCCTATGGTTCCATTTGTGACCATGACGATCGCAATGATTGTGTTCGACACAGCGATAGCAGGCAATGCCTGACGCCTTGGGCACAAATCAGGATTTGTTGAAAGGCACCGAGCTCACTACGAGCGATCACATACCATGACAACCCAGATGCCAGCATAGACGATGCAAGCTCCCAGACTGCAACGTTAGTAGCGTCCGAGAGCCAGTACGTGACAAAATTGAGGGTTGACCACGTTCTGTGATGTACCGGCACGGGGTCCATGTCTTTGTTACTCCATGCGCTGGTCGGGGCAAATGTCGCCGGCTCGGGCTTGAGCTCCCATGTTGAAAGCTGCAGATACCTAGAGAAGGGCATATCGAGCTGTCAGGTCTTGAGGACAGCGAGACGGACATAAAAAGCTCACCTCGGCTTCTAATACATGAAGATGTCCCTGAAAGCAGTATAGGAAACTAACGCTGTTGTATAGAGTGTATGTATTCGAATGAAAGAGCGTCGCGATAAGCGGATCGTAATAATATCAATCCTTTCCGAATGATAAGGTGGGCTGACCCGCCAGTGGGAGGATACTGTGAGTTGTGACGGATGAGCGGGCCCCCGTGCAAACGCTCGTTACGCTCCGAGCCCGGGTCGCGGATGACCGCAGGAAGGGAAAAGTACGGCATTCGACTACAGTATTGTCAGTGCGTATCTGCTTATCAGCATCATCTACTTAGCGAAGTATGCCCCACAGTGCATGCTTAACTGAGCTCTATGATTCCTCCTATGCTTTAGTACGTACTGCATCAGGAACTTGCAATCTGTGGTAATGCAAACAGTCACTTAAGCCAAATATGTCTGGACTTTGGCATGGTCCCCTTGTCTCCAGGAAGCACTCACTCTCAAACTCAGGCTGTATCTTGAGCTCAGCTCTTATGATCTATAAGTGTTTGACTGCTGGATGCTAAAGTTCTGCAGGCATCAGATATCTGATGGCATGGAGGCCCCAGATCATTGGTAGAGTGCTCTATAATTCTATAATGCATTCCATGAACTGGATTCAACTGCAAAGAGCTGTCGGCCATAATGTTATGTTGAAGTGACGCGTGCACGTGATCGCGGATACACTACATATGAATCTCGCATACCATATATGTCAAACCTCAGTCGCGCATAGCACTGAGGTCTTCGTATCATAGTTTTGATATACTATAATTACATGTTGGGTCATTACTGTGAGGTTCTCAAACCCTGTAGGGTGGCACCCACTTCCAGTGCCCTTTTACCCTCCAGCCACAGCATAGCTTCTGCGGATTGGATGTTTCCAATCAATAGTCAGTGTCAGTTTGACTCACACGCGCCCAGACACGTACCTTGATACGTCATCGGAACCACCTTCCGCGCGAGCGGTGAACCGTTATCAATACACCATGTGAATCTGAAGTCGTTCGTCATTTGTTCTGTGCCTGTTTCCACATCCACGACGTTGGCTTGCACTCTAACGTGCTGAAGTGTAGGGCCTCAGTGATCATGAAAGAGCAGGAAGCAGGGTGACAAGAAGACAAACCACAATGCCTGGAAACTGCTCAGAGGACGTAGTGTGCAGGATGTATGAGGTGAGCCGTAGTATAGAACCAATAGGGACCGGTCGCGCGAATGAAATCTTGTCAAGCGACAAAAAGCGTACGCTTCTGCGCGTGAATAGCCTAGAGTTTGTAAATCCAAGCTATGTCAAGAAGTCTTTGAGCATCGTAACAGTATGGTGGTGTTGGCCAGACATACCTCATACGCAAGACGCATCAAATAACCGCCGAAAATCTTTTGGTGGAAGCTGAAAGCAAACGCATGAGCGACGGGGCATACTGAACATCATTGACACAACGCACTTGCGCTCTTGAGGGAACATCAGCATCGTTTTCTCCAACTTCGTATCTCCCATCCAAACACGCTCCCCGTCCGCATACCGGCTATCCACGCCTTCTTTTCCATATCTGATCACGAACGCATGGAGTGTTTGTAGCTCTGATGGAGATGGTGGGATTTTGGACAGAGACCGCTTATCAGAAGACTGTCGGCCGGCTCGATGACCTATAATTTGAGTGAGGATAAAGGCGAGGAAACACAGGATTCAGCTGTACTCTCGCCAATAGCTTGGAGCGCCATCTCCTCCGGAGTAGTGACTTTGAGAGGATGTACAGGGTATGCACGATGTGTGAATGCATCCCTGCATACCATGGAGAAACGACCTAAAATTGTCACAAAGCGATCAACGAGAATGGATTGAATTTTCAGGAAAAATCCAGGACATACCTAACATGAGAGTCTCCTCTTCACCGTTCGTTTCAAGAGCCTCGAGCTTGACAGCGACCTCCATGGAGCTCTTACCAACACAGAGCACATGCCCTGATAGTCGAAGGTCCTGGACGGGTGTTACTGGTGCAAGCATGTCTAACCTGCAGGGCGATTCTCAACACACTATTTTCGAGTGCTATTGAGCAACACGAACCGGTCAGCAGCTGCAGTCACGATGTAAAAGCCCTGTTCCTTGAGTTTTCCCAGCGTCTCAACATCAGGACCGAGCATATGCTTGTATGATATGGACCCGGCTAACGAGTCGAGGTGCTCAAGCAGCTTCCCCATGCGAATGCCACCTGCAGCATTAGTGTATTGTTCCAAGAGTTCGGGAGATGACGCGAAAGGGAGGAAGATCTCCGTGTACGAGTCGCGCATGGAGCGCGGCGTCCGGGGTTCAGGGACACTCCGCGATGCCTCTTTCGACGAGGCGTCGTCTGTCTTAGAGGCATCGAGCAACACCTGTGCCCATGGGATGTGCCCTCGCACGGGAACGGCGCTGTATGCAATGTAGCATAAACATCCCTGAGCTCGGAGTGCGCGCATATAACCCCGAACACGATGAACACGATGTCTACTCACGTATAGTACATCGGGTCAGACCGTCTTTCTGTACATGTTAGTGCACGTTACAAACTGCAGAGCAAGAGAGACGAGCAAGTCGCACGCACTGACAACCCGCAGCAGCCTGTCGAGCTCCTTCACATCCTCTGTTTCTTGCTCGACCTTGGCTCCCTTCACCACTGTCTCTGCGTTTTGGAGAGGTCGTGAAGTGATAAACGTGCGAAAAGAAGGCCTGAGTGTGACGGCGCTGTTAGCTAAGATTTTCAAGTGTCTGTGCAGCATCTCGGAGGACTCTGCAAGCGGCAAGAATTCGTGATCTTCGGGGTCACGATTCTAGTGTGCGTCTTATTGAGATAGATGATCTCAACACTCTCCTCACGGATGATTCAGATGCTATTGCATCAGATTTAAACATAAGTTTACACTAGGCTAATCGACCAAGATGTCCTTGGTGACACTCATTACCCTGGAAGTCGCTCATAGTTTCGTGACTCCGCACAGAATTTTGGATCTTGTTCGAGAGCAGGTCAATACTATCATACATTACCCGTTGCAATGCCAGGCAGAAACGGATGGGTTCAAGTAGATTGCAGTGTCGTGTATTATCAAGTGAAAAAGTATTTGGAAGTCTCGTCAGAGTCGGATAAAGAAAAGATCGAAAACGCAGTCGTGTATTGACTGTTAAAAAGTTACATCCATCCTTGATACAGGTGTTATACTCGTTCTCGTACGAGCTTCCCATGAGAGTCTCACCTTCCATACAGTCAGATACGAGAGCATCTGCAACTTCGTGGCGAGCCGTTGGGAGATCTCCTGCGAGTCGTCGTGGAGAACTGCAGCAGACTATTCGAATTGATTCCAGCTATCAGCTCAAAGGCAACTTAGTGGAAAGGAGAAGTAGATATGGTGTGACTTTATACAAAGAATGAATTAACTGATTGGCTGATTGCACCAAGTGTAAGCCTCGAAAAGAAACAGAAATGCAGCCTGTCTGGAATTCTCACTGTGTATTTTCCCGATGAAGCCTTCAATATGATCCTCCATCTGTCCCTGTTCGCCCCGTGCGTAGTATACCGTTGAGTAAATGTATACACCTGCGACTGCAACGAGCAAGGGAGCTCAGTAGCCCGAAGACTCGGACGAAACGAAGCTAGGATATTCGTCTTCCGGCCTGTCCGGGGACATCGAAGCACGTATCGAGGTACTAAGCAGATGCAACGGCAACTTCAAGACGCCAGAAAGATTATTCACAATGACTCGTCCCCAACCATTGTCTCGAAGAAGGACCTGAGTAATATCGAAGTCTGCCACAAGTAAAGATATGTATGAAAGAGACAGGAGGGTCATGCACCCGACGACCAAGAAGGAATTGCCAGAACCAGTAATAAGATCTTTATCATCTGCCGAAGAAACAAGATCAACTGTAGCATTCCCCGAGAACCATAAGGGTGTGAGAAGGTCCATGGTATTCCAACACTCAGCCATATGAAAAGCAAAGCGTCGTACTTTCTGAGCCGAGCTGTTACGGTAAAGAGGTTAATGAACGGTTTCCATCAGGTATTGGAGGCGTGATAGGCATCCTTGCAAAGTTCGAAATGTCAGCCATGGACCACTCGGCATATACACAGTGAAGTACTCGCCGATGACTTTCGATGGGCAACAGCTTCAGGGGAGAATAATATGGTAGCAAGAAACCGGGAGCATCCCGTCCGAGGTGGAATGAAGGACAACCCCTTCGTGAGGACAGGTGGGTGGCCAATGCGAAAACTCGATGCATCAGTAACTTTGAGAAGGGAAAAGCCCCCAACCCTCGGCTCTTCAATGACCGCGCCTTGTGACAACCAAAATTCGAGCACTGTCATTCAGACAGCGGTTCTATGAAAGCGTTGGATGAGATGAAGTCCAGACTGTACGACAAGATATGTTGGGTAAGAGAATCTGATAACGACCATAAAAGTAGAAAGGGCCAGAGAAAGCACACCGTGGTAGCCAGTGGCACAACCGGCCGCCCATTCTTCTCCTTCAGATGCGACCACAAGAATTCCAGCTCTGAAGATCTAGACCAGCTTGCGAGACCACTGGAAGCACAGGGATTCAGAGTCTTCAGATTGTAGGAGTGACTTCTCGAGGACTGTGTGCCATAAGTATTTTGAAGTGGGGCGTCATTTATTTGAGAGAGTCGGTGCATTTCAGTGATAACAGCGGTGAACAGTCCAAGAAAAATAGCAGACACATGCATCCGCCACGACAGGGAAAAGAGCAAGCGTGGCGGCGGCTGACAACGTGCCGGCTGAAGCAGCAAGTTTTCGACAGTTTCGCGGCAAGCGAATCGTTGCAAATTCTGACCCCGTCGCTTTCTTCCGTCTCGGCCACTAGTTCGTAGCCATGGCCATGGTCATCGATACTACGACCACAACACCACTCGCTTGTTCGCTGCGATGCACCCAAATATTTCTGCATTCGAGCACACGTCAGCGACGGATCTCACGGATCCTCCGTGACCTTCAGGATCCTCGACGTAAAGTCAATGATTGCTTTGCGACTGGCTTCACAGCGGCTGTGTTGCTATGTCATGCACCTGTTGTTGACGTTGAGCACTCTGGCGACACACAGACTAGTGGATGCTGATCCTGCGACCCCGCTTTGGCTGGTCGCAATCCCTTTGAACTTGACTGACAAGTTGACAATAGGAAGGCATTCTCTGCAATTATTCTTGCGCTGAAAAAATCACGGGTTTCCGTGTCGCTCGAATAGTTATTCGAGGTGCGTGGATATTGTCGTCTTTCTGAAACTTCCTTTTCGTCCTGGGATGTTGGTAGAGGGCAGAGTACGCGCCCGTCATGTAGCTGGTGACGGGCACTTCGTCATCATGGGTCTGCATACAATTCTTCGGACCTTCGACGTCGCAGGAGATGATTACTGCATTGGTTCCTTGAGGCATGCTGTCCTTGCGGTTGCTTTGTTTGTCAGTCACACTCCAGGGCACGTAGCGCAACGATGGGCAGCTCACCTTCGCGTGACGTCACGTCATCATGCACGTGACAGTTGCAATTGTCATATGTTGCGCAGGACACGCTCGGAAATTATAGATGGGTGTTGAACAGGCGATGAGCAAGGAGACCCCTATATGCAGAAGCATCAGAGGTGATCTAGGTGTAGGTTACGAAGTGGAGTGGGAGTATCTTCACCCCCATTTGATTGGAACACGATTACTCTTCACGGTTGTTCGTAGTTTGTATTGTCCTTTTCGGCTAATTCTCGTGTCTCCATGATGCAGGCAGTGTGTGGATATGCTGTCCACAAGGCTGTATATGGCGGCATCCCATATAGTCGTGGAATGCGAGTTCGCACTTCGTGACTTGGCCTGGAGAGCCAGTAAGCCTGAGGACGCTTGTCCTTGCGCTTTTCGTTGAGTTGCAGCACCTTGGTTTCAGGATACAGACGCGTTTCCTTGGGGAGAATGGGACGAATCTACCTTTGGACCAGTCAGGGTCTTGACAGCATACTCATAGAGATGGTGGCTGAGACAACGGAGACCTATGATGGGAGGCGTCTTCCTGGCGTCTCGACTTCATTCCCTTGACTGCGGCGGGATTGTCTGTGCTTCATCACCAAACGCAGACGACGACGTGTTGCCTAAATTAGGGTCCTCTGCGTATGCACTGATTGCGCCCGCACCCACGCTCCTCTGAGATGACTCCTGCTTGTGTTTCTGACGACACATAGTTCACCGCTTCGTGGCATATAAGAGTGCTTGCACGTGCGCGCCTGTGTCCAATCTTTCTCTCCGTCTTTTCGTCTCCCCCTTCACGTCTCTTTTTCTTTTTCGCTTTCCAGCCATTCCTTCTCTTTCACGGCTGTCTGCTCTCACTTTCCTTTTCACGCCGCCCCAGTATACAGAGACGCCGCGTGATGCGCGCTACGGAACCGTCACTCCCTTCTATCGCCTTCGTCATGTCTCAGGCGGGGATATCCCCCAGCCAGCACACCACGTGTCACCGCCCTCTGCCCCGACGCCTGCGCCGCGATGAGTCGGTGGAGGCGTGCTTCGGACAGCCCCCGCGCCATCCACCGCAACTAGTAACTGACAGGCTCATTGTAACTACTCCCCGAAGACACTTGTCGATCTCGTCTCACAACCTGCCCATAGAACACCATCCACTACTGCTTCGATCAGTCGCCTTGCCAGCCGCGGCGTTCCAGCATGGCTCTGGTATGCCCTCCGACTTGCTTGTATTTGCGAAGGTATCACGTCTCTTATCACCCTTCTCGTCCCCCATAGCCGGAAGTCATCTTCACCAACGAGCACGAGATTGAGATTGTCGACGGTCCAGACGACAAGGCGTCGCAGTGCTCGCCCACGCTTTCATCTTCGTCCACGATTGTGCCGTCAACATACCGCCCCCGCACAGTGAAATTGATCCGTGCACACATAGCTGTGCGTATGATTTTGTGTTTGTGTCTTGAAGAAGTTGATCGTAACAGCCATCTTATGCTCTCGTTGCGTGCGCTGGAATGGTTATCAGAACTTGCTTGGCGCGCTGCGCCGCAGGTGTCACGGCACGCACCACGCGAAGAAGCTGGAAGACAACATCCAATTCGACCTCTGCAACTGACAACCTCGGGTTGCCCGAGCAAACTTACTTCACCATGGGGTCTCAAAAATAGATGCAAGACTACTGTGTCTACTTGCTGTTGCAACAATCTTGCTCCGTTCGTTGAAATCTTGGTTCCTTGTCGCACCCCCCTAATATCTTCCTTTCTGTGAATTCACATTGCTGTATCATAGCTGCCTCCGCCGTCGGAGCCTTCCGTTCCCTCTTCGTCGTGTATCTGTAGTCCTTGGGAGAATTTAGCTTGAAATACACATGCTTTGCATCAAACTGGGGTTATCGGAAAGAGGGGACTGATGCCTTTTGTTACAACAGAGGCATGTTCTGCAGGCATCTAAATGAGCATCTACACCACAATAGTCTCACAAAGCCCCTTGAGGCTCTTGTCTGAAGTCTTGGAACCTTTCAACAGGCGTGAGCGGCATGAAAAAATAAGTCGACACCAAGACAGCCGGAAGCAATAGTACGGAAGCAATGGTAGTCCCGCCTGCGCAGATATGTCCAAGTTCTTCTGGCATTACTGGTCTGGGCCAGCTCGTGTGCTGCCATCGCGCATTATGTCGAAAAGGCCAGGAACATGACATACCAAATGATATTTATCCTGGCGCTCGCTCCGGTAGAGGTCCCCGAGAGGTCAATGTAGTATCTCTCCATTCCCCTGCGAGAAGCACGCGCAAAACAAACAAGGTGACGCATGGTTGCGGCTCGAGCTTGTCGAGCTGGGGATGGAGAACGCAACGGGCTCATCGTCACGCACCCGTCGTGCGCGATCTCGCCAAAGCGGAGTGGAGAGCGAGACGGTTGCATTCGAGTCTATGGTTGGGCCAGAGGTGGGTGACAGCGGACCCATGCCTCATACGAGTCATACCGGAGCCGACTTAGTATATATAACTGTGACCGGCGTCTACTCTGTCTTCCGGAGACTATCGCGTGAACAGAGTCGCTCGCGTAAGCACACGACAATTACAGTCCGCTTTACACATATAGACGACTGAAGGGATTGTTTCTCTAAGCCGGATGGCCAGTAATGATCACATCTTCTCTAGTAACCTTTCATACCTTGGAGCATAGTCCCCATACTACACTGACTAGGACCTCGCGCTTGACTTTGGCAAGAATGAGACTAGAGCATATCTGGGGGTAGCAAGCAGAGTCGGTATTTTTCGCTCCAGAGAGATAGGGCACGTCATGGCATTTGAGCGCTGCTAACGCACCTTCCGCTCACGCGCCATTTTTCTCCGCGCCTATCGAGAACATCTGCTACATCCTGTGCAACACCGACGGCAACGTCCGCCTTGTTCGTGCGCAGGCTCAAAAGCGAGAACGAGGACGCCAGAGAACCTGTACGATTGAAACCGTCTCAGTGGAGACGAGTGATTACAGTCAAGACGCACGCACCGACGGCTATTGCAAAGGGGGTCCAAACGGGCCACCTGATATCACCGGTCAGTCTGTAAAACGATTAGATCTATGTTCGACCTTGAACGTAGCCGTCATACTTGCGATAGCTGCGAGATAAACAAACGCTTATTGACTCGATCGTTTAAATCGGTGTGAATAAACATACTTCAAATCGCCCTGTTGAGCGCCATCGATGAGTATCACTAACGAATGTTAAAGGGATTTCGGGAGTAGCATACCTTGAAGATGACGAGTCCACTCTGACTCAAGCTCTCCCACAACTTGGGAGCGCGCAGGCGTAGATTCCAGTAAGGGAATGGCGAAGTCCAGAAATTTGCGAGCTCATGATGTGCACCAAGTGGTGTGTCCAACGGGACGGACAGCGAGAACGTGCCGTTGTTTATGTATGTCTGCCAACGCGACACGAGGTCCCGCAGGTGCGCTTGTGAAGAAGGCGTGGTCGAGGAAGAGTGAGAGGGGAAGAACGTAGGGGATAAAAGAGATGGGATCATGGAAGCGAAGTCGGAAGGAGTCACATCGGAAACGAACCATGGTATGAGCTTAGGGCTTTGAGTGCGAATTTCAGTAGGCTGACGATAATCCTTTTAGAAATACCTACTGGAAAATCACTTTGAAGACGTAAGGAGTGTATGTGACCAGAAAATCGGCGAACAAGAAATCCGTGAAAAGCTATCAATGCCATTCACGAGCTGCTGATAGATTTGAGGATGCTGAAACCCACCTCAAAGCCAGCTAGATAATCAAAGATATGATATGTCATTTGTAGCCAGATAGTCAAGAATTTCCGCACCGTTATCTAGGATAAAATCTACTCTTGCTTCTTTCAAAGCTGCTATGTGCCTCCAGACAGCGTCCTGATCATCTTTGAGGATGAATTCCTTGCGTGCCTCTTGAGCATCCTTCCCGACTGCTTGGAGTCTTTGAATGTCGTCATGGGACATGTGCGTAAGAAGAGACAAGTCCTGAGAAGACTTTGTGAGCCTTCACAGGTAAAACCTGCTATCAATAACCGCTGACCGTGGCATTTCCCCTGACTTCAAGTTAGATATGAGCAATAGTACACAAAATCAAACGCGTACCATAGACACATCTGGACCATCTCCCTAAAAATCACCTCAAGCTTGCTTGGATCAGAGGCAATGGCCAACTTCTCATCCTCTAGTTCATGCATGGTGGTTGCCAACTCTGCGTGATAAGTAATAAATGATTTCGTACACGCTAGTTTTACTTGCAGTCGAGTACTTACGAAGAATCGCACCTCCACTGGCTCGAAATGTCTTTTGCTTCTGTTCAAAAAAGGGATCATACGTGGACCACTGCTTAGTGGCGGAGATCCACGAACGCAGGAGACGATACCTGCATAACCACGGATATCAATTTACGGGGTCATGCAAGTGCCCATGTATCCTACAAGTAGCATCTATCCGAGGATGCTGATGATTAGAGACTTAGCGGCGCAGGTTTTGAGCAGAATAACATACTCTGCAAAAAGCCAGGGTGCACTGAACCAGGTGTGCATGTGCACTTCAGCCAACCGCGCTAGTTCCTGATTGTAAACGTCCGCCAGAGGTTCTCCATCTTCTGGAATGGACCTTCAGAGTCGGCTCGGATGAGCAGCTCAGCAGTCAAAGGGAGAGGTATAACTGACTCCAAAGGATGATCCCTGCTCATCTGATATTTCAGCCGACTGATTTTCTCGATGAGACCCTTTCCTTCAGAGATTCTTGCCTCCCTCTCGTCTGTGGCGACCTGGTTCTGACCGTCCATCGATAACTCATGATTGACAGTATGAATGCTGTTGATGATATCGGTCAGGATGACGGGCCATCGTTTGACAACCGTCTCATAGCTATGCAGACGGTGAGCGATCTAAGCATAAGATAGAACGCTTTCGCTAACCTAAATCTAGTGAGGGAAGTTCAGCTCGTTAGATGTGGCTGCATGCTAGTGGGAATAGATGGGCGGCGTACCCAGCTTTGTCTGTTGGGTCATAAGGTGGATAAGGCGCGTCAATCATGATGGCTGTAAGCGAGCTACCGTGGCAATATTAAAGGCCCGGAAGTAAACCGTTTATAAAAAAGAATTGTGTCTACTCACTGTTCGCCCTTCACTTTCACTGTCGCCGGCTTCCTCGCAAACACACTATCTCTTACTGAATGTCAAGAGTCCTGCACAATAAGTTCTGTGACACGACAATGAAGCGGCGAGACAACAAGTCATTGAGTATCATGGCCCGCCGACCCGTGTGCTGCTACTAGTACTGCGAGTGACTTCCTTCAAATTCTCTCTTCCTCCAGCTTTCATCCTGTCGCCTTTGTTCGCGTATTACTTGTTCTTTTGTCATCGCAAGGTCGTTCGGATGCCTCACGACATACCCTCCCTCGGCGTATATCGGAAAACTAGGTACGTTGCCGTATATCTATCGGCTTTGAGTGGAAGTCTTATGGATCACTCTGTAGATGACTTTTGGTTGACCCACATGTCTGCTGAGGTCTCCAGACATGGACATATCCTGACTAACCTTGGACCCCATTCTCTCCCGAGAATCAGCCACGGAACAAGCGATATATTGGTACGTTCGAGTTCCACTCCGTTCCATATGTGGTGCTGAAGAGTATTGGATCACAGTTGCGAATCTAATTTATACTATTTGCATAGCTTCCCTTCAAGAACAATTCAATAATAAAAGGAGACGTGTGCTTGCAAACTGAACAAAAGTTAGGTTCCATATTTTGAGCTCGGAGAATCAGTTAGAGTTGGATGCTTACGAGGTGGACTGGAAAAGGGACACTTGAACCCCAAAGGTGTGTCCCATGTATCCCTCGATTTACCTGGTGCTTCGAGGGGGTTGGAAAGTCGTACAGGCGGACGTCTTCGAGATTGAGACGCTGTCAGGGGTATGAAGCGGTCTTTACGTCCTGCATGGAGACAGGTTTGACTCCAATGGGTATTTCTGTCTCCCATGCGCAAGGGCAGATGTTTGCAACGTCGGCTCCCTCGCGTGGGCAATGGCGTCGTCTATTCCTGGGTCAGAGCAATTATTGTAATACCTGAGGCTACGTCAGGCTCATCGATCCGTAGATTCCAGTAAGCTTGCAGACGAAATCAGAGCTCATGATCATACTCTAGCGGCTTAGCGATTTAACGCCTTCGCAATTATGGGTCTGCCAAATTGCGCTAAATAGAATAAAATAGAATAGAATAGAATAGTCAGGTATCTAACATGCGTGTCACATCACAGCAAATTACAACGTGGCGTCCGTAGGGTAGGCATATAGTGGTCAGGAAAACTACAACATCCGGCCTTTCTGGTACAAGATCGACTTCACCAACTCCTGCATTCGATTCCCATTCAGTGCCATGGGTAGTAAGTTCCATAGTGGGTCGAGGCACTCCTGTGTGACTGTGGCGCGCCAGTACACCATGTCTTACTCATCACAGCGATGTCTGGCGTAAATTCGTCGACGTCAGGCAGTGGTACTGTGCCCATCATGGGTGCTCCTGGCATGCAAGGCTCGTCCTGCGTGACGAGATGCATATCCGTGCTGCCATTAATTACTACACGGGGCCGCTGCATAGGCTCAATTTACGATCCTGGACACCTAAGAATTGAGAGTATGACCCACCAGATCGCTATGCCCGCCTTGCGTGGTCATATCTTGGCCGAATGGCGGTGCATAGCTGGCTGGGGCAGCAATACTTCTATACGTGTTGACAAGCGTTGGTACGGGAACGGTGTCCCGGTGGACTTCCCTATCCCCCCCGCTGATACTGTGCTGGTGTGTCGGCAACACAGACAGAGACGACGGCGAAGGGTGGAGATAGCCAGAATCCATCCGGGTACACTTTGGGAAGTCAGTTTTATTCCTGCTTTTGTTTGATGTGGAACGGGTGCTTACATCTGTCGTACTGTCATCGCCGTCTGGACAAAGGTATAGTCCGAGTGTATTCTGCCATGCCGGCGACTTGTCCAAACTTGGCGCGACACTTTTTGCATGCACGGCGCGATCCAGGGAGACACCAGATGGTCCGCGGGACCTACTCAAAGCTGGCTTCCCCATTGTCTATTCGGAGTACGAGATAAGGTCGATGTATGGCCAAGGTTGTCCCGTATAAGACGGGGACAGGGTGTGGATAGTCTGTCTCTGAGTTGTTCAGTGCTTTAGAGTCAGGGAATGAGATTCAGGCGACGAATACGTGCTGTGTGGCACTAATTAAAGCCCCAGGGCGTCCATACTTATACCATCGTTAACAAGCAATCGCAGCTACACATGCCTATTCCGTACGTTCGTCCGAGTTCTCACCTTCCATATTGAGTTGATTCATGAGCGCCCTTACCGGCGTCTGGTACCCGACGGGCCAGCTTCACGTCTCGCAAAAGAGTCTCTGCAAGTCAAAGCAAGGCAGGCCGAGCTGCCGAGGGCCTCGTGTTGCGCCTATTTGACACAGCCTGTGAAGCATGTGAGGTGAGGCCTGATAAGCGCTGTCCGTCGTGTTGAGCTCTGGGCGGCCGGTGCTGGGCAATGAGACTTGGCTCGTCGTCATGTGGAGGGAGTCGAGCACTGTGTTTGAGCTGCATGTCGTCCTGCTCGAGGACAACTTTGCAATCCGATGTCAAGTCGCTTTCGGCGTGCACGATGGAGTACTAGGACCTGTGGGACACCGGCGCTACATTGCTCGTAAGTGCGGAGCAATTCTCTGTCGCTGACTTCAGCAGAAAACAGCGCCTCACCTAATATTCCAGCCAGC
Source organism: Albatrellus ellisii (assembly GCA_003314395.1). Classification (NCBI taxonomy): domain Eukaryota; kingdom Fungi; phylum Basidiomycota; class Agaricomycetes; order Russulales; family Albatrellaceae; genus Albatrellus; species Albatrellus ellisii. The sequence continues at coordinate 14,103 of QLPN01016580.1, forward strand.
ACAGCGGAGCTACGTCCCCTCTTTCCCCACGAAGAATTGAATTGAATACTATACACGTGAATCTTATGAACACTGATACACCGAATAGGGAATTTTGCTACAGTCGACTGCTCATAATGAGCCAGATCTCCGCAAACACGGTTTCTGCGGAGTTCATTTACACGCGAGAGTGTATGAGGCTCATGCCAGCGGCATGAACAAAAACACAGCAGGACCCAGTGCGACACTGTGGCATGCCATATATATCAATGTCAGATGCGAACACTGATGTGTTGAGATTGGTGGGATGATGCACGACATTTGTTGAAACACAAGACCGAGGGTTGAGGCGCTGCACAAGACAGCGTGTGTAGATTCTGAATGACACGTGGGCAGACCAGTGGCATCGAGCGGTTCCCCTTTATATATTCTTTCTGAAGGGCATTCGTCTGTCCAAACACCCCCTGCAGGCTTTGTCGCCGCTCTGGGCTGCAGAAACCTTTCTCTGCATAGTCGAGTGAGGTGGAGGGATGTTGACTTGCAAAATACAAGATACAACTCCAGATCGCCAGCCGTCAATAACTTATTCCTTTTTCAAGCTTGCCGCCTATACCAGTGAGCATCTAAATACCATACCTGCAACGGCCCTCTCTGACAAAGCCAGAGTATCTCGCTATTCGTCGCATCGAAAGTATCACGGACCGTCTCTGCGCCAGATCCGTTCCTTCCAACATCCGAAAACGTGCAATGACAGGGATATCATGATTATGCCCGCGCAACGAGCGCTGCTAGTACTAGTGCACGCCTCGCGCATCGCCGATGGGTGTTCGGTTCATCTCTAGGCCTAGAATCGCAGGTGAGTATACATCCTCCGTCGTAAACGGAGCGAGCCGTGTCGCCCTGTAATCGTCTAATCGTCACCCTAGTAGACTAGTGAGCTGGTTGATGCACCATCGCAAGCCCTTGTGTTTTGGCTTTGCGGGGCCAATGATGCTTGTGAGGGAAGCATGGCCTTATCCTTATCAGGCCTGTTCGGTACCAACGCAACAGCTCCGAATTATCTCCAGGCCGAGGGGACAGGTGAGTATGCATCTTCCGTTATAAAAGGCGTGAGCTATGTCATCTTGTAAACATCACCCTGATATAGTGGAAATCCACTAATTTCGTATTCTGGCTTTACGGACCAGCTAGTCCAAAACTTGCAAAGGAATGCGAGGCCTCGGCCTCGGCCTCATCGTTGAGTCTTTGGTACAAACGCAATCGCCCCGGTTTTGGCTCTGAGGCCCAGTGCATTTCTGGCATTGACATTGTCCCGATACGCTCCTACCAGTGACTTTACGACCAAGGCGGGTGTACGAGACGTCGTACGGGCGCGGGTAGCCTGGGTTCACTAAACTACGTCAAGTAGCAGTCATGGGATCTGAGCTGAAGTGGTTCGTCTCACATATTGGAAGAACGACATGAATGATGTACTAGGTGGCGTTCATCACGCCGAACACTATTATTACGTTATCTACGAAAGCACATAATGTTGAGGTTGGATGTCCGTCATGGTCGACAATGCGATACAGTAGAGTAGGGGAAACAACTGATGGAGAGACTTGCACAGAGACGATCTCCGCCCCCAGGAATGATACATGACAAGAAAATCAAGTGGAAATTGCGGGGACAGTCGTGAAAGCGGTCGTAGCAAGCAAATTATTTGTGCGACAGTGGAGATCCGTTCCTGTTTTTTGCCTTAGCTGACGGCGGAATAATTGCGGCCGCAGACTGAAGCATCGTTGGCCGCGGCGGGCGCACACCGCAGTCTCGTGGAGCAATCTCCCCGCACTTGAGATGCGTCCTACAAGGTGGCGGGACATTAGCACTAGACGCCCACGCGAAATATTTTCATCCATACCTCAAGCCACAGTCGTCACACTCGAGAACAGGTTTGCGCCCGAGCTTCTTCTGGCACATATCGCACTTGGCGCCACCCAGCAGCCCCGAGCTGAAAAAAAAGTCGAGCGGGCCCCACCCGCCGCCGCCATCAAGCGTTGGCGACACGCTGCCGCTGTAACGCTTCGTGCCCGGTTTGATAAGTGTGAAGCGATGGACAAGCGCAGGCGGGAACGAGCGGATGGTCGACCCGCCCTCAGTCGCCGCAGCGATGGATGCAGAATATGGCGCCGTGGCGTAGGAATCAATTGTTAAGACTGATGTCGGTGCCTGCGCTTCGGCATGCAGTTCCACTAATGGCATGATATTAGAGATAACTGTGCCGTTGGCAGGACGGATGGTGAGGATCGAGGACAAGGACGGTATGGTATACGAGTCCTGAGGTAGTTGGCGGACGACTGCCGTACTGTAGTCCGAGTGAATGCTGGACGAATTGTTTAGAAGCGGCTGTGTGCTCTCTCCGCTCTCGCTATTATGGCCTAAAGGAATAGTATCTTGTCAGCACAGCGATATGGTCAATAAGTATTAGCCTGAACTATCGGGGATGGCGGCACTATGTAGCCCCATAACAGCTCCAATGAGTTCGTCATCAGAGTCGTCGCTGGACGGACGTTCGGAAGACCGCCGCGTCGCATCGCCGTTTCGGATGTCCTTCCCTATGCCCATACCGAAGCTGGGGATACGCATGGCACCGCTGGGTCGTTTATTTCTGGTCATGAATTTGATGCTGCCAGTGTGAAGGTCATCGGCCTCAGACGGGCGCGCAAGTACATCAGCTTCAATCGCACGGAGACGGTCCAGGATGACACGGATCGTGGGGCGGGCGGCGGGGTCGTCTGACAGACAGTCGATCGCTAGCTGTACGAATTCTCGAGGACAGCCTGGGTTGGCCCGCGAGCGCACTTCGTCAGGGTTTATGGAGAACGAGGGCGGTGCGCGCTTGAAGCAGTAATCGTCCGCAAGGTGGCGCGCAGCGATCTCAGCAAGGATGACGCCGAACGAGAAAATGTCCGTGGGGAGGTCAAACTCGTTGCCCAGTTGGATCTCAGGCGACATGTATGCGTCTGTGCCGCAGAATGTCAGGCGGCGGCTTTCCTCGGCGTTGCGTGCGGCGATGCGGGCGAAACCGAAGTCGGTGATCTTAAGCCGTCCGTTGGTGGTCACGAGGAGGTTCTCGCCTTTGAGGTCGCGGTGGATGCACTTGCGTGCGTGAAGGTAGGCAAGCGCACGCGCAATATCGGTAGCAAAAGAAAGACGGAGACGCCAAGGAAATGGTCTCTGCTTATCGTAGATGTACATGCGCAGGTTACCATTCTCGATGAATTCGGAGACAATAAATATGCGGCAGTCAGGGTCTGGCGCCCGCGACAACCCGAGGTATAGAACAACATTAGGGTGGCGGGACTCCCTGCGGGGCAGTCAGTACCGTACCACGGGGCAGAGGTGCAACGCTTATTGACTTCATGAGTCTCCACTCGCGTTCAAAGTATTTAGCCACGTCATAGTCCGCCGAAGGTAGGACTTCTTTGATGGCAACATCAATGCCGAGGTATGAGCCTTGAGTGAGCCATGGCGATCACGAAAGGTCAGAGCAAACACCATTTGAGCAGTGATGTCGCGTAACGGTGCAGATTAGCATTCGGCAGTAAATAGCAGGGATAGCGACACACCCTTGTAGACGTTCCCAAAGGACCCGGATCCCAGTTTCTTCCACTCTCCTTTGATATCCTGTGATCAAAGAAATAACACCTTCCACGGTAGGCATGCATGCAGGTTGAAAGTACTGACCTCGAAGGGTATGACATCGAAGGGATCTGACATGGTCGCGCAACACCCTACCTGACTCTCAGTGCTAGGGATTGCTTGCGCAGGATATAATCAAGGACTGTATGATAGACGGTGAGTGGGCGAGTGTGCTGGGGGACGACAGGAGAGCGCGATGCTAGTACTGTCAAGACACAGACTGCCATTTCCGGCCAACCTACATCGGTCATTCTCGATCCGAATGTCCGACCGACACTCACAAGCTCGGTTTTCAAGTCAGACTGCTGTACTATCAATAGGGCGATATGAGTTAATTACTACTATGGACTGCAGCTACACTAATTCATGGTCGAATTATATGTGTGTGGAATCGGGCAACGAGTACAGAGGCTGGACAAGAGAGAAAAAAAGAAAGCATTGAGAACAATGTACATAATGTCAAGACCAAGACTGGGATGGCAATGAGGAAGACAGCAGACGAAAGCAGTGGTTAAAACGAGCAGCACGCTGGGAATCCCAAGAGCCAAGATAATCAACTTGGAAATGTGTACAAGGTGGTATGATTGGTGAGGTGGACGCATGATTACGGGCACATGTTAGAGAAACGGCGTGCAGGCGAGGTGGAGAGGGTACGCGCATTTCAGCGGCCGGACTCGCGCTCGTCGTCACTGTCGGGCGCCCAAACGGCGACCATGCGACATGCGCGGAGGGCCGCAACGCGGCGGCGAAGACGCAGAAGGTCAGAGCCCGTGTGCTCACCGTCCTCCGTGTCCTCACTATCCCCGCTTGCATCGTCACGAGGGATCACGGCCCCAGCTGCAGGCAATCGTATGGGAAGGACAAGGCGGAAGGCATCCTTTCCGTTGAGGTAGAAGCGATGGAGGCGCTTCTCACGGACGAAACCGAGGGAGGCGTAGAGTGCAAGTGCGGCAGCGTTATCGTGCTCTGTCTCAAGTGCTATCTATGAACACGTGGTGTCAGGCAGGGAACAAGGATAAGCGTGCATGGGTGGCGGGGATCAGAAATGATGTGGAATTGGGGGAAGGGGCATACCTCATCGACGCCGTCGGCCTTCATAACGGAAATGGAATGGCGCACGAGCGCGCTGGCTGTGCCCGCACATGCACGAAAGTGAGCAGGATAGAATAAATAAAGGGCGTGAAAGGACTCACCGATGCCGCGCTTGCGCCAGGACTTGTTCACACTGAGCATAGCAATGTAACCCCTATTTGCAGATGACCTGTGCGTGCTCTGCTTGCATACAATGACGCCGACAGGGGGTTGCTCGGTGTCTTCAGCCGGGTACGCCTGGTCACACGAGCGCCGTCGGGATGGATGCGAGATAGAGCACGCATCAGCAGTACCTCACAGCTGCCAAGTAATTATGTGTACTTACAAGGTAGGACAGGTGTGGCCTGCATGTGATTATGAGTACAGAGTTGTGATGTGGGGCAGGGAACATAGACGGACCATTGGTGGAGGAAATAGCGATAAGTATATATGACATACGGCTCGCTGAGCTCATTCTGGACAAGAGAAACGATGTGTGGTAGATCTGTCTCGCCACTGTAAGGACGGTATATAACCCCTTGCATTATCAGCGAAGATAGTGGAGCGGCAGGTCAAGACAGGATATGTCCCGCAAGAAGCGGCATGCAGGTCACTTAAAAGCAGTCACGTGTACTGCAACAGTTCTCGTCCGACACATTTTGCCTTCCTTCTATTCTTCATTTATTGATGTGCTGATGGGGTGTATGTACTTGAGTCAGTCGACCAATATTTTATGTTTCACGTTAGGTACTCTGCTAGTGCAACGTTATTAGCCACATGCCCGTCCACCCATGTCATATGTCCGTTCCCTCCTTCTCATCTTCCCTTCTCCGACTACGTCGGACTCTACCTAACAATAAACGCTTCAGCAACACAATGCTTTTCATTTGTCTTGCCAACTTCAAATTGTTGCAGTATATTCATTGTTATTGCTTGTTACTTATTCTTATTGTGCTTTAGTTCTCCTCACTGTAACAACATCATCGACCATCATTGTTGTTACATCAGTGCTTCTATAAGTCATAAAGTATCCGGTAGCAACACCTATAATATTCCTGATGACATCGAATGTCCTTCTCTATTGTATTTTTCATAGCAGAACACTGTCTGTGTTCGGGTTTAGCGTGCGCGAGCAGCCAAACACCTATGACTAAGACGAGGGACCTCTGACGCGAACACGACAAGTGAATGGACAAAGGCTGCTATTGCACCGACAAGATACGGAACAACAAAAGAGGTTAAGCTAGAGTACAAGAGTGATGAGTAGGTATGTTTTATAGTACTCCAGCATCTCCTTCGTGCTGATTGATGAAACAGATAGAAGTATAGTAAGAGGTTACACCCCCTTTGTTACTCCACCTCCACATGCTTGTGGAGTGGATCCTTCGAGAATAAGTGGAGCCAGTAATAGAAGTGAAGGGAAAGAAAAATGAAGTATGTCTCAACAGTTCATAATAGTCTGCCTCCATCCATACTATGGGGCTTGGACAATAAACTACTGACAATCAATTCCCTCTTCTTCCAATTACATACGCTACAGTTGCTAAGGATCAACTGACTCTAGGCTGCGTTGCGATTGATCTATGTTGTCCTGTCTTTGCCGACAGACAACTATACATTACTCTCCCTCCAGTATGGAAATAGAACACTATCCAGGGGTGTACTAACTGCACTGTTACTTTTCAAATAGTTGACTTCGCACCTAATGAAAGGCTCGCACACAATAAAAGATAGCACATTGCATGCTGCTATACAAAAAACAGAAGTATAACGACACAAAACCTTGTATGAAGGCCAAATCTATAACCATAAAATAAGTGCCACAAAAAGCAACCACAGTAATTGTCAGTAAAGAGTACAATAATGGGGCATGGGAGGGTGGGTGACGAGTGAGTACAAAAAAAAGGTAAGGAGAAATAATTCCTGTTGCCTCAAGGAGGATCCGACGTCCAGGAATTCTCCATGACAAATCTGCCACAGTCCCTGGACGACTCCTCAACCCTTCGACCTTCCAAATCCAAGCAATCATGTAGCCCTAATATACCAACTCACAACACAAGTGCTGTTGTCCTTGTGGGACTCATCTCGAATGGTGTTCAAGACATCAGCAAGGAATCAGGACACTGCATGGAGCCAGAAAAGCTGTGGCGGAAATTCTATTTGCCCTAAGCAGGACTCACCTTGAACATCATCTGAGGCATTAGTTGTGCACAGAGTCTCGTACAGGATCAGCAGGCAAGCGTCATCACAATGTTTGGAGCAGTCGATAATTCAGCCTTGAGTAAACATTTGTCAAAAGATAACAATCATGACACACCGAAATTGAATCATCGTACTTTACTCCTGTGATAGCATCAAATGACATTCTCCATGTTTCCATAGCGGAACAATGTCTACTTCCATCTATACTACACTACTTGGACAATAAACTGTTGACAATTCCCTCTGAGAATTATATACTCTGGTGGTTTCTGGGGACTGATAATGAGTGTCACCACGATAAGCTGGAATGGTCGATTAGTCTAGTGTAAACTGAAGTCTAAACCAAATTAGAGTCCCTTGGACAAGTCAGTATATGCGCCATTTGCGATAAGATGGGCTGTGGGCTACAAAAGTTGGCCCACGTCTTTGGATGTTAGTCCTAAAATATGGATGTGGGCAAGGAGTAGATCCTCTGTCCACAGTTTGGCTATCTCGAAGACAAAATATCTATTGGCCCTGATCGATGCGGTGAGCATGGGGATCTTGAGAAGAATAGCAACGATAGTTGGGGTAGCGGTGAAGGTGAGGACACTAAAATCATGTCTATTCAAGTTCTCAATCGACTGTCAGTAATCTGATCGATAATCGGTCAAATCTGTTCTTGTTTAGGCCTCCTGCCCGTGAGCACCGCAATAATCTACTACTAGTAGTCCCAGTCTACAGTATCTCTTCCCACAGAGGACGAGGTTGATGAGCCTTTGGAGTTGAGGCACGAACCTCTGATGATATGCACGCTCAGTATGCGTACGATTGCAACTTGCCAGGAAGTCCATAGTCTAATTTCGTGTCGTGCAGTCTCACCTCACGGGTCGAAACCCCATCTGAGCAGACAGTTTTTGTGCTCTCTTTCTTTCGAGGATTATCGGGACTTACATGCCGCAACACTAATACATATATGCAGTCAAATTTATCACTGTTTCTCGGAGATTTTGGTCCAAGGTAGTGAGACTAGACTTCATAGTTGGCTGGCTCCATCCCACTGCACACTCCCTGCCCTGAGCCCACGGTGCGATCAACATAGTACGGGTACATATCACTTACTTGCCTGCACCCACGCTGTACCGACACGGTACGGGAAAACTGTACCCACCCGCCCGCACTGCCGCCATACCAACAAGCCCCAGGCCAGTCAGCCAGTACAAAAGGCCTGAAACGAGTGCGTGGGGGTGCTCGCTTCAGGCCTTTGATATGTACTGTATATCATTACTGTGTCACCCAATTATTATATACTTTTAGTACAAACGGTCGGATTATTCTGGGAGTGGTGAGGTTGCCACTCTAACACGTCCAGAACATCGAGACAAACATGCAGGGTTTTGTGGATCCCGCATGGGCGCACCGCTGTTTGTCGTCTCAGACTCGTCTGGCCCTGCCTGCGTACTGTCCGGCCACGGCAGCAGCCCAACCTCACACAACATTAGCGTAAGCCAACACGCGTCTCAGACGCGCGAACCGAGCATACTTTCTGCTTGCCCCGCACACTTTGGGCGCGCTTTGACAATCACTTGTTGATCGGCCCCTGCTCAGCTCTCGTCCGTTGACCCCAACCACGACAACCAGCGCGCACGCATGCGAGCACGTTCGTGCTCCTTTTGTGTGTTCTCCATGTGTCTTAGCTGACGCCGCTCGCCTGGTCTTGCTGTCACTCTCTACGGCCCTATCCGCCTACCTTAACCCTCACCCAACGCCGACGGCCTACTTGCACGCAGCGGCGGAACGAACACAGTCCGTGCTCGTTTTGTACATCGTGCGCGCACGTAGGCCATCACTACTTGCCCGGCCTAGTCTTGGCTCTTTGCGGCCGCCCATTCGAGCTTGAAGCATCACAGCGTTGGCTGGCGTGCACACAAAACAAGCGCTTTCGCACAGGCTTTGCGTGCTTCGCCGGCTGCTGCTCGTTTGGACTGCTTTCGTCCTCGATCTCGACCGCTGCCGCCGGCCCTCCTCTACCCTCAGCCCATAACGGCGCGCCCCTACGGACCCAGCCAGACTTGGTCACAAATGCACAGCATCCGTTATATAAATTCTCTATGCATTATGAGCAATGTTGACGGTATAGCTACTAGTAGCGACGGAGTAATAGTAAAACAGGTAACTTGTAACAGGCACAGTTAGGCATGAGTTCGAGAACAAGGAATGTCCGATACTGGTGTTGGTTCGACGAGGAGATCAGCACATGCACCAGCAGTACATATAACTTATGTAGAGAGTCGGCTGGAACCGTATAACAAGCAATAGGCAGACCTATGTATAGGAAGCAATACAGGCGCAGATACTAAGATGAGAAGACATCAACTCCCTGGCAACCATATACCATACATACAGAATAACATTAATCATTAATGTACTAGGTTGCACACGGAATAATCTCTCGTCCGCGTCAGCATTAATTACTACGCTGTGGAACGGATTATCATCCGCCACGCTATATGTCCGCATGTCTACGTTGTCCAATGCCACGTTTTATTGTAACATGGACCTCAACAATGATATCCACGTACCTGTTTCAAAATCTAAGACATGTTTGATTGGGACATCTAGGAAGCTAAGGATCCTGAGCAAGTCAGCGGCGAGCGCGCGCCACTATAAAACCCGATGTATATGTAATGCACAGACTTTTCCATTCTAATCCCTGCCAGCAACCAGACACTTGCCAAAAGGGCCTCACGTGATTGGAAAGGAGCTCCTCTGCTCATAGCCGTGGAGCAGCCCCCAGCACTGTAACAGGAACGTCATTGATGCCATGAACTCACGCATTATCTTCCGACCCCCTCCCACGGTCTTGACTGCTCATCGACCTTGTATCTTGCAAGTGCTTGCCCCAGCCCGAGCTTTCTATATCACCGCTTTCTTTGTCTTTGTCATGTTTATTGGTGATGTTGCTGGAATATATAAGTTAGGTAGCGTTCGTTGTTGAAGTGACGGTGTACTTTGCGGATGGGAATGAGAGTTTGCTCTCGTCTACAGCGCTCACCGTCCATTTAGCTGATGCTACAGACCGGAGTATGATCACTCTTATGACCACCTCCATCATACTCATCGTCTCTTCCCACTCCTTACATGTCATCTACAACCTCCCTCACCCCTCTCGTTGAATGGGAGATGACGCTCCTTGTCTTACTGTTAACACACGAGTGATGGCAGATATTTATTTGAAAGAGATCAATCCTGCGCTTATGATGCGCCTTCCATTCCGTTGCTCTCCTTCCCCAAACTCGTCTGGCTAGCTCTATCGACCTTTCCCCCGAACATCTCGCTGGCGCCTTTCTCATCTTGTCCACTCGACGTTCCCCGTGCCTGGAAATCCTCAGTGGTACGTACTGGGCCCTTGAACCAATTCACCCCGCCGTATACGGGGAAATAGTACCAGCCCACCGCAAGTGCAAGCGAGCCTCCAAGGACGACGGATGCATAGTTCATATTTGCAGCGTTAGTCGAGCGCGTTGTCGGGAACATGAATACGATAGTCATAGATAGCAACCACAGCACAGAGGTGAGGGCCACCGGGAAACTCTGTCGCAGATAAATTATGGTCAGGAATCAGAATGACATGGGCAGAACACACAAAGACTCCAAGTGAGAACGCTCCGTCCTTCCAGCCATTTTCTTTGTGCCATATCCAGCGTGCAGCAATAGGTATGGCGTACGCGACGTATATGCCAGTGACGGACACTGCGAAGAGAGCGTTGATCGCCTGAGTACCCGCAAACACCAAGAGACCGAGCAGCAGCGAGAATGCCGCGACAGCCCATACGGTATTGACAGGTGTCCCTGTGAGACCATTCATACGATACAATACTGATGAGAATGGCAAAGCGCCATCACGTGCAAAGGCGAACGTCTGTCGCGATGCCGCCAAAAGCTGAGTGCAGATGCGTCAACAGTCAAGAGCGTATCAGAGGCTGGTGATGGGTTCCGTACCATGCTCGATCCCATCATGTATCTGTCATCAAGGCAGGGTCAGGTTATGAGTAATTGTGCACAAATATCGTGACGCACTGCACGAGGATGATGAGGGACCATATCGCCAGTGTACCACGCTTTCCGAAGCTATTGGACAAGATCTGTGCCATCGGCTGCCCAATCGGACTATTCATAATACCTTGGAGATCTGTACCCATGCAGAAGGCAAGTGATATATTAATAGCTATGCGGAGCTTGGTCAGCTACGCATGCAATGTCTATTCACTACGACATACCAAATCCCAGGACGCCGGCAATCGCTATAGCCCAGATTATGGCGTAGGGCACAGCGGTCGCAGCATTAGATGCTTCTTCACTGATGTGAACACTCGAATCGAAGGAGCCTGAATAAACATTCAGCTGCGAAGTGTTTAATATGCTGCGGATTTACACACAAATGGTCCACAGCGGCGCGAGAAAGCTAAGGATGAATGCGTAACCATTTGGCCAGTCATACACTAGAAGAACGTAGTAAGTGACGAAAAGGCTTCTTAAGATGTAGGAGTTCTACACACAGTTAGTGAAATTTCCTAGAGCGAAGTGAGCACTGTTCATCAGCTCCTTTGGTGTTGCGGCGGGTAGAGCTATGATGACCGCAAAGCAAATCCTTCCGGAAATCGGTGGGAAATATGGAACGGACGTAGAGCGGGAAACTCCAACTCACAACACGTTCATGATTATGTAGACATTCTGCAATCGTGCGAGAAAATCGGTGCCAAGAGAGCACAATAAAGCATGGGTTATTATGATAGCAGCATATACTGCACTGATGACAGAGTCAATTATCGTTTTTGTTGACCATTAGAACTGACGTACAAAAGGTGCGCGCTGGTAGGGGTATATATCCCATCTGACCCAATACTTGCCGCAGCCAAGACTTGTACTGCCGCACCCCAGTCGATAGAGGCGACAGAAGCAATGCTCCCAATTGTGTTCGCGTCTGGATGAGGAGCCTTCAGCTTCGATTGCCAGAAGTCGATAAACAAAGGGACGAATGACTGACATCCAACCATCCACGCAAGGAAATTACGACACCGAGGTGATGAGAGCGAGTGTGCCCAGTAGTACAGCTGCGAAGATAACACGAAGATCTAGATCCCGGCAAGTGCTTCTAACCAATGAAGGACTTACACCGCCGGACGTCGGCGCAGCGGACGCGAGTTCGGCCATGGACAAGCCTACGAGTAAGATGAAGATTGAGGCTACAAACCACTAGCATGCCAATGAGACAATCGTTTAGAAGCCGGGTCAGACTGGCGACGATAGCACTTACACCCCAAACCATTGCTGCAGGTCCGCCATTTGGTATTGAAAATAAAAGAACAGAGCTGGAGAAGTAAAGATAAACTACTTTTATCTCAATGTCCAGCAAGGAGAGCCTACGCTATCGAGGGAAAAAGTCCGATGATGCTAAAAGCAATGCCAAAGACCTTGATAGCGAGTGAGTTGTGAGATCAAGGCAACTGAGTATGCAAAGCATACCTCGATCGGCCTAAATGCACGTTTGAATTCCTGTTTATACCCTAGAGCAGCGAGAAGCTTCTCGTCCGCAAGCTCAATC
>QLPN01016642.1:0-13203 GCA_003314395.1 Albatrellus ellisii
TGGTGTGGTGCGATGAGCAGCACTTCATCCAGGAGCACCACCTCCTCACCCAGGACACCCTCGCCAAGGCCTGTGAGGACATCTACTACTGGGTGCAAAGGGCCACCACCAGACCCCCCATTGGCATCCCCCCCCACCCCTGGTTCTTCGATGGGGGAATGCCCAATGGCTTCATCCCAGCCTGGGACACCCTCCCATACCCAGAGTACAAGGAATAAGTGGGAGGCAGAGGGTGACAGGTCGGGGGACCCCACCAAGTGTCGCAGGTGACACATTGCATAAAGAGGGGGTGATGTTACAAGGCACTTGCTTTGGCACCTCGTAACAATTTCGTTTTCCTTTTTTCTTTTTCTTTTCTTTATCTTACTTACTAGTAAAGTGTAGTATTATTACTACAAGTGTGAGCTTAGCTCCACTTTACTTAGTAAGGACTTATCTTTCCTTTCTCTTTTATAGTACTCAAGTATTTACATACTTAAGTGTGAGCTTAGCTCCAAGTACTATATTAGACTTATCTTCTTTCTTTTATCTTTATTTATTTATTATAACATTTACTTGCTAAGGACTATTACTATACAATTAGCAAGGACTCATTTACCTCATCTTTATTTACATCTGTTTATCTCTAGTTCACTTCACACTTGTGGCTGAGCCACTTATATCACATGGACATGACTTACTGTGCTTTAACTGTGCATTATCATTTACTTACTGCACATTACTGCGCAACTCTACTATACTTAGATCGTTAGTTTTGTATAAATAGTTGACAAACTGATGGTCTTAAACCCCAGTCTTGTCAACTTCGCAATCTAGGGATTCTCCTATACTGTGCTTGATCTACACTCGCTGCAAATCCATCTCCTTAAAGAACTAAGTCTACGATCTCTCAGTCACTCTAAAAAGCATCACTAAGACATCCTAAATCTCATCACTCTGGATCCTCATATCGTCATTGGTGGAATCATCCTCATTTCTATCTTGTTGATCCCAATCATCATCATCATTAAGAACTTCTACTACATGTATCAAACACGTATTCAAACTCCTGTTACCAGGAGTATCAATATAGACCTTCCCTAAGACCATCCAATAGGCCGCTCTTAGCACATCCTATACTGCACTTGATCTAAGCTTGCCTTCTTGCTTCATAAACCCTAAGAACTAAGTCTAAGATCTCTAAGTCACTAAGCATCACTAAGATATCCTACATCTGTCACTCTGGATCCTCATGTAGTCATCAGAGCTATCATTCTTATCACTATCTCATTGATTCCATTCTTCATCATCATTTATCACAACTATCTCATTACCAGGAGTGCTTTAACAGAACTATAAGACCATCCAATAGGCCACTCTTAGCATGCAGTTGCACCATGTAAATGTCCTCCTCTAGGTCTCCATTCAGAAATGCTGATTTGACATCCATAGAGTGGACCTCCCAGTCTTCTAAAGCAGCAATAGTGAGGAGTGTGTGAAGGGATTCAAAGTGGGTGACTGGGGAGAAGGTTTCTGAATAGTTGATCCCATGTCACTGTGAAACCCTTGGCAATAAGTCTGGCCTTGTATTGTCCATCAGCTTTATGTTTAAAGACCCACTTATGCTCAACCAAGTTTTGTCTTGCTGGTAGATCCACAAGATCCCAGGTATGGAGTTTGGTGATCATCTGGAGTTCTTGTTCACATGTGGCAGTCCAGGAGTCAGCAGAGTCAGAGGTGAGTGCTTGCTTGAGTGTGAGTGGATTGCATGAGACTACATGAGATAGGAGAGTGGAGAGTGAAGGCTGTGTTGTTAAATACTATTTCAATAGGATTGCATACATTGGTGTGATCAACAGCACCATCATCTGGAGTAAGTATTGAAAACCTATTCTTGGACAGTCCAGTGACATCTACTGGCTGTCCCCTGAAAAACCCTCCTTCTTCCTCCTTTCTCCTTTGTCAAAGATCATTTTCTCAAAATCTGCCACTGACATCTGCCTTATCTCCTCATGTATTTCCCTGATGTTCTTCCTCTGTGGACAGACATTTGCCCTATGCCCTTCTTTCCTGCAGTTGAAGCATATAAGGGGTCATCTCCACTGGGCTGTGTCCATATCCATAGGTACCATTGCATTGCTTGCCTTTGTGTTGGATTGTTGAAAACTGGCTGGTTGAGTATACCTGGGGGTCCATTGTGGCATTCCCCTAGATTGCATAAGCTGGCGATATTCTCACATATGCCTATCTGTTTGTTGTGCCATTTTCTGCCAATCCAAGTATGTGACTGGGGGAGGATTGATGTTATAGATGCAATTTGGAAGATCACCATTGATTCCTCTTTTATAGCAGTCTATGAGCACATGCTCATCATAGTGTGTTTTGGCTGCTAACAAAAGGAATTCTGTGGTGTATTCTTCAGCTGTCTTCCCCATTTGTCTGAGTTTATGTAAGGCTTGCTGCACAGTGTGTGCTTTGTCTGGATCACCAAATCACTCTCATAACTTAGTGTCAAATTCTACCCAATTCTGGAATTGCCTGGGATATAATGGATTGAGGAGGTTAGCCTCATGTAATCGCTGTTTTGTGACTTGCAGATTTCTCCATGCTTCCACCAAACCTCCTATCATATAGGAAAGGGCATATGTAATTCAATCACTATTGGACCACATTTTGTTTGCTGTGAAGACAAGGAATCAAGGAATAGTTCTTGGACAAACAAATCAAGTTTGTCATGTTTCCCCAAGAATGCTGTAGGAGCAGAAACTTTTACCTGGTGTTGGGCAAATACATGGCCCATTGGGGCATTTGATGGGCCAGAGGAACTGGCAGGAATAATAGGCTGGGCTTGCTGGGTCATCATAGCTGTTATTTCTTTCATATTCTTTGCTATGTCTGTCATGGCAGTCCCCAGTTGTATTATTGCATTGCTTTGTTCCTTTTGTTTTCTCACCTGTTCCTTTAATTGATCATTCATCATCTCCATCGCTTCCTCCATGTCTAATAAGTGCAATCTTCTTGTTTCATCTGCATCTCTTCTTTCCCTTTCCCTTTCTGTAGAGGAATCTTCCACCATTGGTAGAGGTTCCCTCATGTCCCATTGACTTGGTCCCAGTTGACTCATTGCTCATTTCTGAAGACAAAGGCTTGTGGGAGTGAATGTCTATATGGGCTGGTATGATTGTGGTACTCTGGAAAGAAGTGCCAAGGGAAGTCTTCAGGGTGATTGTTGTAGTAGGGATTTTGAAGCCTGAAGAACCAGATGGCTTGTTGCTGGGTGTAGTAGTACATGGAAGTGTAGAAGTGTTGGAGAGTGGCAGAAGTTTTTGGATGAGTAGATGGTGGAAGAGTACTATGTCTGGCATAGGATTTGCCAGATCTAGTTCTCTTATCTGAGCATAAGATGCATGGAATGGTGAAAATAAGATTGTGTGAAGTGAAAACTCACTATTCCTTTTGCAAGGGAATAGGCCTTTCAAACACAAAATGGAAGGTTGGAAGTAAGTAGAGTATGTAGTGGTATATATGTGCTACCAGTACTACAAAAGAGATCATGTTATGGAAAAAGGTATAGTACTCCTGGTCCAAACAGTTGTCAAGAGGTTCCTCAGTGCCCCAGTAAGTGGTGGACACCCTTGCACTGCTTGCTGAGGCAATGTAATGCCTGGCACTGCAGTTGAACTATGAAGAAATAGGAGCACTATAACAATACAACACTCTCTTTGAGTGAGGAGGGAGGGGAGTGATGGTTTAGGTAGATTGTGTGAGGTCACTAAGGCAGACCTTATTACAATTGTGAGGCACATGCTAGACAGCAAGGTCACAACTGTGAGAAGGAAGGGGATTGGCAAGGGAGGAGACAATACACTTAAGATGCTTCATGCTGTGTAAGTGGATATCTCAGATGTATAAAGCTGAAGAACTATCTACTACAAGAGAGCCCTATATATACAAAAGGGATCGGCACACAGACCATGCACTGTCACTATAGGGCAGGCATATGTAACTAAGATGCACAGCATTGCACTGCATCAGTAAGTGTCTGTGGGAAATGTAGTCATAGTTGTATAGTAATTGGCCTGATGACTAAATAAGTATGAGTCATGGATAATCATGATAAGATCTACTAATAATCTGACAAGATGAGATAAGATATCTCTAGTAGATCTTGAGTGATAAGAGTAAAAGAAATCATAAAATGTAAAGAAAAATAAGTACAGTCTGACAGCTCACTCCCATTACTCTACTGCACATACACATTACATACTTACTGCACCTCCATGGACTATCCACATACACCTCTGCACACTCACTCCCTACTTACTACTCCATGCAATGCATGTCATCTTCAATTTGTGCATCATGCATCACCTTCACTCTGCACTGTCACACTCCACCTTTTACTCCATGCCACACATGTTGCCTTTACTATGGGCATCCTTGTACTTTACTTCACACTCTTCACCCCAACCTTATGGGGCAAATGCTATATAAGATGGTCCACATACTGTATATCTCCTCAGATGTCTTACACTCTGTCTGAGTGAGTATTCCTTTATCTCCATCTTATTCTCCTCTCACTTCTCCTGCAGCCTCTCTTACTACTGTGTCATGGCACCTACTGTGTCCACTTCATCTCATACTGCTGCAGATGCTGTCTGCCTCACTCTCCCCTTTAGGGGTTATATACTCACTGCTCCTTATCTACAAACTCTTCACCCTTGCCTGCCCCAACCTGCATGTACAATTTTGTCCTTCCTATTTAAAGGGTATACAACACCATATCCTGAGAAATTGTCAAGGAAGGTGGCAAAGTAGAGGTTTCCTTGGATGGAAGGAACTTGCATAAGGCCTACAAGATCTGAGTGAATGAGGTCAAGAGGAAATGATGAACATGAACCAGATAGGAAGGGGGCACATGTTTGCTTCCCAAGAGCACAGCATGCATGTCTGTGGAGTAGTAGGAGAAGGGAAGTAGGCAAATCCTGTAACCTGTGTGTGAATGTTTGCACAGATATGAGCCAACAAGGGAGAGGAAGAAGGCAGTGGTATTGGCAGCATTAAGAACATGGTGGTAAGTGGTGAGGTCAAGGCCCCAGAGTGGGTAAGAGTGGTTAGACATAGGTAAGATATGTCTAAGGGTGTTAGAAAGTGGGGGAGTGAGTATAAGTAGTGTGCATTGAACAAGGTTCAAGTGGAGTGTAGAAAGTTTGTAATCAGAACATGTTGTAAAAGACATGCATGGGTGTGTATGTGTGTTAGATAAGACATGGGTTAGAGGACATAATAAAGATGTGTAGAGTGGAGCTGAACAAAAACCATGGATATTCCAACAGTGAATAACATGACTGTGCAACATGGACCTCTTGCAGGACTCAGGGATGATATGGATGGACCCTACTTTACTGAGAAATTTCCTTCACATAGTTTTCTTTTCCCTCAGTCTTCTATGAAGAGACTGAGGTCAGTACTTACTTGCTACACCATTCGCACTTTATGTTTTCTCACTATTTCTCCTGTAAAATATATTTCTCTTCATTCTACAGGTACAGTACTATAATGGCTACAAGTCAGTGTTGACATTTGCTACTTTTTTGTGCTATACTCTGTATACACTCTCAGCCACTATTATCTACATGGTCTGTGCACAGTATCTACTTGTACTTATACCTGCAGTCTTTGTGGGCACAGGAATGAGCAGACACTGCAGATAAGGGACAAGGTAGTTATCATTGCTGTGGAGACATGGTAAGTGATGTGCATGCAGACTCTGGGAAACAATGGCAGCAATGATGTATATGAGTGATAGTAGATAGGAAACCCCTGGCATAACTAGGGCAGCTGGCAGGCACATGTCTGTGGCAGGTAAATGAGTGGTTGCAAGTGCAGTATGGCAGAGCAACATGGTTAAAGTATGCTGCAGGGAAGATGTAAGAAGAGATATAGATGGGGTAGAGAGATACTCACTCAGACTTGTGGTAAGACATCTGAGGAGTTTGTGTAGTAGTTGTCCATCTTATATAGTGTGTAGCAGTGGAGTTGTAGTGGAGAGTGGAAAGTGGAATACAACAACTACTATGTATGGAAGGGACACGTGTCATCTGGAGTAGGTAGTGGGGTGTGAGTGAGCTCAGAGGTATATGCAGTCTGAGGGGAAGAAGTAGGTGTACGTTGATATGTGCAGTGCTGTGCTGAAGGGAAAAATCAACCACAACCACAACAATGCTGGAGGGTGCAAGTTGTAAGGTTCTCTAGACACCAAGGTAAAAGGAGTTTTAGTAGTTAAGGGTGATAGCATGATGTGATTAGGGTGACAGAAGGGAATGAAATTCCTGTAACAGACAGGCAATATGGCAAGATAAGGAGAACACAATGAAATGGAGAATTGATGCAACACAATGGAGAACACAACTTGAGAGAGGATGCAATAAAGAATGCAATGCAATGGAGAATGCAATGGACACAACACAATGGAGAACGCGACTGGACACAATGCAAAGATGAAGGCAATGTAAAATAGACATGACCTACAAAGAATGCGCTATTTCCTTGTAAATGTGGTAACATGGAGGGAAGGTTTGGGCATGCTTTTTCACTTGGAATTCAGATGGAGAGGGGAAGTGAAATTGTGGGCCAGGGGAAATCTGGTCCTTTTCGATGGACAATGCACTATCTAAATACAAGCCTAGCTCCAAGACTGGAGCACAACAAAACACAACAGAAAATTTACAGTACAGGGTTGATCATAGGGATATTTGAAATGAAGTGGAGTCTGGATGCGAGCAAATAAAGTATCATACTATAGCGGATGAGCAAAAGAGGAATAGCACCAATCGCACCAAATGCTGACTTTGCAACTCGTGCCTCCATGGTTACTTTGGTGGGTCTAGACCATGCCTCGGCCTATTCATCCTATCCCTCATCGGCCGACCTGGTCTTGTTTTCCGACACCTGTGTGAATGAGCGATTACTGCAACTGTGGATGATTGTCGCATGCAGTGCATTAATGTTGCTGTGTTCGCCAATATTGCTGATGGTCGTTTTCCAGCATTATGTGCATGTGATGCTCATCAATGTAGAGTGTGGGTAATGTATGTCTTGAGTATGTGAAGTATGCATGTGCATGTAGGAAGGGAGGAAGCTGGACGAAAGGAATACAGCACACACAGATGTTTAACAAGTGACATGGCAGTAAGGGCCACAGAGTGGTGAGAAAGTGCTGCAGGGCTGGGTAAGTATGCAGTATAGAAGAAGTGGGGATGTACTCACTTAGACATTTGTAAGAATGTCTAAGGAGACTGCTAATGTGGGGATGCATCTTATGTAGTGTGTGTGAGATAGAGTTTAAGCAGAGTGTAAAATGTGTGTTGTAAGAGCATGGTGTAGGAGATGTATGTGGGTAGAGAATGATAAGATAAGATGTAGGTGATAAGTATGTGGGAGGTTGAAGCAAATGAAATACAGAAATCTCTAACAGTCTTGTCCCTGAATATCATCAACTTTAGTCACACACTTTGTCCTCTACTCTCATGAGCACCAGTTTACTGGCTGTTCTATCTACCCTTGTGCATGTGCCTGCAGCCTTGAGCCTCATCAGCATGAGAGCTTTTCAGGTTATGGGCCCTGCCTGGCCTGTGCAAACTCTTCTTACCCCTCTCAACTCAACTCTAACTATACTTTGTATCATCTTACTGTATTGTCTTCTCCTTTGACTCCACCTGCTCCATGGATCACTCCCAAACTCCTCACACAAACTCCTCCTTCTCTCTTCATGCTCATATTGAAGGAGGTTACTTGGAAAGAGCACACTGACTGTAGAAAGAAGAGAATAGTATTCTACAGGAAGAAATAGTGAGAAAACTGTTGGAATTTCCACAGTATTCATTCAGCTCCACTTTACTTACAGCTAATACATGTCTTTATTACATCTTATCTAACCCACTTACTGTTGGAGTTTACAGCAACATGTGACAGCAAACACACACAACTGTGCATGACTGTGAACATGTGAATGTGCAACTGCATGGCTGCACCACATGGACCTCTCACAGGACTCAGGGACAATACAGACAGACCCATTAGTTACAGAAAATTTCTCTCACATCTTTTCTTTTCCCTCAGTCTTCTACAAAGAGACTGAGGTCAGTACCTACTTTCTATGGTGTTCATGTTTTTATGTTTTCTCACTATTTCTTCCTGTAGAATATTATTCTCTTCTTTCTACAGTCAGTGTGCTCTTTCCAAGTAACCTCCTTCAAAACTTACACCACTATAACCATGTTCTCATAACACAATCAACAAACCCACATTTGAAACTCCACTTGAACTTAATTCAACGTGCACTACTTATACCAACTCCCCCACTTTCTTACTACCCTTAGACATACATACTATGTCTAACCACATTACCCCACTCTGGAACCTAGCCTCCACCACTTACCACTATGTCTTTGCTGCTGCAAATGTCACTGCTTTCTTCCTCTCCCTCATTGGCTCATTCCTGCACAGACAAAAACATAAAACATGAATGGCATAGAGAGTAGGTACTGACCTCAGTCTCTTTGTAGAAGACTGAGGGAAAAGAAAAGATGCAAAGGAAATTTTCTGTAAGTAACAGGTCCATCCTTATTGTCCCTGAGTCCCATGAGAGGTCCATGTGGCACAGCCATGCAGTCACATGTTTGCCCATTTGCAGTCATGTGCAGTCACATGCATTTGCTGTCACACATCACTGTAAACTCCAACAGCTCATCCATTGCTGAAGATGATAACCTATGGATGATGGACTCTGGGTGCACCAACCATATCTCTCCTTACAAAGCTGACTTCCATACATATTCTACAACACTTGGTCATGTCACCCTTGGGGACAACTCCTCCATATCCTGGACCACTTTCTGTTGACACAGGGTTTCGCTCTTCACTCCAGCACCCATGCCCCACACTTATTTACATAAGCATGGTCTGTGCACAGCATCTTTATGTACTTAAGCATCTGATTAGGGACACTGATCTTTAGTCAAGTTCTCACTCTCTCCCTCCCATTGCTTGCTACTTACATTCACTCTTACTATATTCCGCACAATGCATTGGTTGTAACCTCTTATTCTGGGCTTTTGCCCCACATGCTCGCACCCTCTCCCTCTTGCCTCCTTGAATGGAGTGCCTCAGCCTCAGGTGACTGCCATGCTGATCATTGCACTTCAACACTTTCCATTCTGACAACCAAACCACATCTCTTTCCTTATCCAATGTCCTCCATGTTCCCAAAGCCAATAACCACTTTCTCTCCATGAGCAAGCTGGACTCCCTTGGCTTCACAATCACACACAAGAACAAATGTTGCATGGTCTCTAGACAAGGTGTTGAGTATTGCATGTATTTTTTCCAGAATGGAAACTACTGGGTATGCCTTGGTCCTACTGTTGTCCTAAATGTGACTTCCTCCCCAAACCTCAACACCTGGCATCAGTGCTTTGGGCATCTCTTGTTGACGACCTTTGCTTATTAACATACTCCTTCCTATTCTGTCTTCCTACTGTACACACACCTCAACACACATACACATATGTACACACATCCTGCCTACAAATGTCTTATGGTCCGTGCACTATAGTTGATACTATAAGTAGACTGTAGTATCGTCACATAAATATAAGAACTATTCCAGTTCCCTCTAAGCATATGGCCTGTGTTTCACAGGTTATGGGCCCTGCCCAGGCCATATGCGTCTCCCTCTTGCTCACTGCTGTCTTAATCTTCACCATCCTCCACTCACACACCTACCTTGTTGTCACCATCATCTTAGCACACTTCACAACTCCCTCATATGCTGCCTCCATTCCAAAAATCAACATTACTCTGGAAGGAACAGACAACTACAAACAATGGGTGAATATTGTTAAGTCCACACTCATCATTATGGGAATCTGGTACACTATTTCGAAAGCTCCCATCCTTCCCATCACCTCTACATAAGAAGTCGAGGGTGGCATGTGTCATGCTTTGCTTTAGGAGCATTTATTCCTTTCTTTATTCTTTTACTTTTCTTTCATTTTCCTTTTGATTAGATAAGATTAGATCATCTTTCCTTTCAGTCTATCTGATCTCATCTTATCTTACTCACCTTACTGTTGCTTCGTGCCTTAGACTCTGGATGCGCCCATGCTGCACATGATGTCATACTTACTGTGAGTCTTACTGTAGCTGCCTACCCTAGAGTACTGCGCTGGTCCGTGTGCACTTTCCTTTAGTATATAAGTAGCTGTAGTATTATCAATATACTCCAGCTTGTTATGGCTGGCAAATCCTTTCTTTTGGAGTGATCCTTAAGTTAGTGCACACCGGTCTCCCTTATGGGATATGTAGGACTACCATCTTACAGCATGCCGGTTATAACAACCACCGACACTGAACAGCTCGAGACTTGGAACCACAACAACAATGTAGCGAAAGCCGTCATCTCCATGCACTGTGGACCACAACCAGCAGCCATGGTAGCCAGTGAGAGCATGACCGCACATCGTGCCTGGGACGGACTCAAGGAAGTCTATGGAAAACAAACTGTAATAGTGGCCTTTGTTGACTTCCAAGCCCTCTTTACTAGCAAGTTTGACATCACCACACCTCTCACTCCACAGATCGACACCCTCATCATCGCACAGGATCGCCTGATTGCCTCCAGAGTAGAAGTTAGCGAACAAAATATGTGTTTTCTCCTCCTTCATGCACTACCTCTGTCATGGAGCTCCTTCTCCTCTGCTCTCCTTGCGTCTTCAGACATAGCTCACCTTGCCATCAGGAACATCCGTGGATGTATCCTTGACGAAGAAGTGTGAACAAAACCTAGGTCTGCACTCACAGCTTTCACAACCAAACACAGCACTCCTGGACAACAGAATACCACCTTCTGTTCACATTGCAAACGCCGCAACCATACGGTCGACAACTGCTGGTCCCTGCATGGTATGCCCACAGACGTCAAAGCACATTTGGATAAGTGGGACAAGGATAGGAACAAAGGTGTGGGGACAGACATACCTAGCTCTGTAAACACTATGACTGCTGGCTCTGTTGCTGCTGAAATCGATGCTTGCTACTATGGAGAGCGTGGGCTCTGGATGCTAGACTCAGGTTGTACTGACCACATTTCACCTTACACTGAAGACTTCGACACATACACTCTCGTCACATCCCAGTCAGTAGCTGTCAGAAATGGGTCGCTAATTCCCTGCCTTGGTCGAGGAACATGCCAGAAGTGACACCAGCTTCTGAGCAGCACCCCTGTCAATGTCTCCTTGACAGGCATGCTACATGTCCCCAGCGCCTCCAGTCACTTCTTGTCTGTAAGCAAACTAGACATGCTCAGTTTTCGCATCACATATGGAGACCAGAAATGTGAAATATCTAAAGATGGTCGCATTTTCAGTACGGGACACCTTGACAAAGGAACATACTGGGTCTCCTTTTCTCCTGCCTCATCTCTACATGCCGTCACTCGCCCCTCCATCCACCTGTGGCATGAATGTCTAGGACACCTCTCTGAGGAAGTTGTGCATTGCATCCAACCATCACAGCTGTCAGGTTTCTCACCGCCTATGCCTCCCAGTACTACCTCCCCATGCTCTGGATGCTTGCTGGGCAAGTTTCACTGCTCTCCTTTTCACGTCTCTCAATCGCGCGCTGTTGCACCCCTCGATCTTGTCCACTCCGACTTGGTTGGTCCCATCAGTATGGCATCTGTAGGCTCCCACTTCCTGTATTTCGCCACCTTCCTCAACGACTGCTCTGGGTTTGGGATGGTATACTTCCTGCACCAGAAGGACCAATTCTCCGAGGCTCTGGAACACTACCTTGCACACATTAAAATGCTCCTCGGACACTGGCCCACCACTCTGCAAACCGACAGGGGGGGTGAGTACTTAGCTGCCTCTACCACGGAACTCCTACAGAAGCATGGGGTTGAGCACCAGCTCACTGTGCCATATTCACCACAGCAAAACGGTCAAGCAGAACGCTGGAATAGGTCCATACTCAACCGCACTCTGAGTCTTCTCCATCGTGCTGGCCTGTCTTCAGGTTTCTGGGAATATGCAGTGCGCACCATTGTCCACACCTATAATCTCTCACCTTTGTGGCACCTGCGCTGGCAAACACCCCAGTCTGTCTGAACGCCTGCTCCCTCACCCCCAGATGTCTCACACCTCCGTGTTTTTGGCTGTAAGGCCTGGGTTCAGTTCCCTGCACATCAGCGGATGAAGCTTGGGCCCAAGGCTAGACCTCTCACCTTTATTGGGTACGAGCCTGGCACTAAAGGCTGGCTTTTCTGGGATAAAGCCTCCTCACACCGTGTTGTCAGTCGGGACGTTGATGAGCATCACACACACATAATGCCAGAAAATGACCATCAGCGACATCAGGCAAACACAGCGACATTAACGCGCCGCATGCGAAAATCATCCACAGTCGCTATAATCGCGCATTCACACAGGTGTCAGAAAACAATACCAGGTCGGCCAATGAGGGATAGGACGAATAGGCCAAGGCATGGTCTAGACCCACCAAAGTAACCATGGAGGTACAAGTCACGAAGTCAGCATTTGGTGCGATCGGCGCTATTCCTCTTTTGCTTATCCGCAATAGTATGATACTCTATTCGCTCACATACAGACTCCACTTCATTTCAAATATCCCTATGATCGACCCTACACAGTAAATTTTCTGTTGTGTTTTGTTGTGCTCCAGTCTTGGAGCTAGGCTTGTATTTAGATAGCACATCATCTGTCGAAAAGGACCAGATTCCCCCTGCCCTCAATTTGACTTCTTCTCCTGTCTGAGTCGATAATCAAAAGGCAAATATCAACCTTCCCTCCATGTGTCTTATTATCAAGAAAAGTGCACATTCCCTGTAAGCTGCATCTATCATTGTGTTGCGTAGCATTCTCCATTGCGTTCTCCATTGCATTCTCCATTGCATTCTCCATCGCGTTGCACTGCGTTGTGTTCCCCACTGCATCGCATTTTGTTTCCACTACATTGGATTCTCTATCGTGCTCTCTATTGCATTATTTTGTATCCGCCCTATCACGCCATATCATCGGTTTATTACCCAAGTCGCGTTCATCTAGTAGCTCTAGTCGAATCGCACTATTGCCCCTATCACCCTTAACTACTAATACTCTCTACTTTGGTGTCTAGGGAACTTTACGGCTCGCACCCTCCAGC
>QLPN01016675.1:0-13657 GCA_003314395.1 Albatrellus ellisii
TTGAGAAATAAACGGCTAGAGATAGCACCCAGTCTTTGGAACGACAACCCCCTCCAGAACGTAGTCGTGATTGTCATACTATGAGAGATTGCCAAAGGTATGGGGTGCCATAGAGGCGACAGATTGAAGGGTAGGATGACGACGGCAGATGACCCTAGTATAAAGTATGCCAAGGAACGAAGCAAGGAGACACCACGCCAAAAAGACAGTTCCATAATCAAACTGGAGATGGTGGCAAGTATAGCTGCATAAATGAGCACCTGAAGATAACGTGTAAAAGCGAGAAGATCCGCATCGGTTGCTACCACCGCGAGAGCCGAAGAATATGCTGGAGGAGAGAAGACTGGATACATGTGTTCCATAGATGGGTCGATCAGCCCGCCAGCAGGCTGAGGAACAACAAGGATCTCCGCAGTGATCCATGAAGCAGTAGACGAGTCGCCTAGCGTATTGAAAGACGGAGCGGGCAACGTAGGGCCCCAGGAGGAGTTGAACACAGATACGCCAGAGAGGTGCACGACCACTTCAAGAACGAGCAGTCGCAAGGTTGTACCAAGATCGATGACCCCGCAGAGAAAGGCGTGAAATAAGTAGAGCATGTCGACTAGAGGTAGGCACGGAGTGCAAGATGAAAAGTCTGTACGCCAGGATGTCGATGTGTTATGAGGAAAGAAGGGAAGGCTGCTCAGTCAACGCTTTATACTGCTCAGCGGTTACCTCTTTTGGGTTCATTGTTGATTGCCAGTCACCGTGCACGACGCGTTCATGCATTCCAAATGACGAGACATTACTTAGCTTGTCGTCACTTGGAATGCATGAACGTAGAAGGAGTCCACGAGTGTGGCTGTTGTCGATCCGAAGTCACATCCCGAGGTCAGCAGCTCGAGTAACGTTAGATCCCACAATCAACACCTTGAGTGTATACCATCCTGACATTCGAACATATAGGCAACATGAGGATACCGAAAGGCTTTTACAACGGATCATCTAGGTAGGACGAGGTCAGCTAGTTTAGAGTGTCGTGACAAGGGACGTACAAACTCGTTCGAAATGGCGTACATAAACATAGACAGACAAACTAGAACCCGTCATCGATCTCATGTAAAACAGTTGGCATACGCCACCGGGGGGAGAGTACACGGCCATGAACCTGATTCTATGATTCCCTCCCAGACTTGTTCACAGGATCGAAAGAGGTCAAGAGCTGCACGAGCATTCTCTAACTGGTGGAGGATATCAGGTTGGTCGTGTCAGCAACTATGTACACAATGGAAAATAGAGTGACTGACTGGATGCTCATAACCAACACCAACGTTTCTTCCCATTAAGCGATTTACCAAAACTTGGAGGGGTAGAAGTTGTTTGCACCGTAAACTTCTTCGGAACGGGAGGAAGACAGCAACATCACGCGTATCAGCCGCGGGATGTGGAATACCCAAAACCTAGCCACGATGCGCTAGTTGGCTTGATTGGTTGCCAAGAAATAAGGAGAAAAACGGACCGACAAAAACTGCCAGAGACAGTACCCCACTATTATTTTTCCTTCGAGCAAGGCAGCAACTTGACGCTGGACGTCATTGAAGTGAGGAGCTGTGAATTTACGCGTCAACATTCGACCTTTGTCATAGAAAAACAGCATTCATACCATCGGCGAGATGTATAGGCATTAGACCAGTTGCTGATTGCCTGTAATCCGTGACCGGTTGCCTACACATGCGGAGTTGTGGGAATTGAATTCTCCGCCCGCTGCTAAAGAACGAAAGACGTACGTAGGACGGACAAGGGTATCTAGTACAACGTTTCCTCGATAGTCTGTTATAGAGACGCGACTGAATAGCATATAAGAGACTCGGAAAGGGCGATGACTGATACAGCACAGCGACTCACGCGACCATTGGTAAGTTCGCACTTGAACCTATGTATACAACCTGCGCTGAAACGGCCAGATATCTTGAAGCATTATCAACAAGATGAACATTACTGAAAGGACTCCAATCACCAACCTCATTGGTGGGTAGACTTTAGGGAGCTGTCGCAGAGGTGAGCCTGCAGAGAGGTCTGGAAGCGGCTGATCACAAGGAGAGTCGATATAGGAAGTATCTGAGGGTGAGCGCGACGTAGAAGCAGGTGGTGTCCACTGGCGCAACATGGTAGACGGCAAGGTGACGATGGAGTGGAGCGGTGGCAGGGAGATAGTGATGGAAAGAGCTTAAAAAATATGCTTTCATAGTGGATCAAATGCGAAGATGGGGTACAGGGGGACCTCTAAGAACGTCGAGGACGTTGGGGAGAAGACAGACCGAAAAACGATGTCACTGGAATTGATCGAACAAGCTTCTGCTAGGCACATCCCCACTCATGGCTAAATGATCCACCAGCCGTCGCTCAGCTCAGGCTCAAGCCCGACAACACGTCGAATTCTCGTTGGAAACCTCTGCCATGTCATCCTCTTTCTCTCTACCTGTCATGGTCGAGCCCTTCAGAAGCAAGATCGAAGCCAGTGCATCCGGACACACGGCATAATTGAGCGCGACAAGTCAGGACATGACTGACTGCCTCGGGCTGCTTAAGGCCAAACTCATCCTGCGCGTCGCCGCCATGACAGTACATCTTGGAGAGTGGAACAGAAGAGAGAGGGAATTCCCAACAGGCAGGTCTTTCTGTACTTCACACTCAACTCCAAATCCGGAAGGCGGCCAGAAACGGCGTCGCACTTCGAGTCGGGCCAGTGTGCACAACACAGCGCGACGGAGATATCATGGAACCCCGATCTCAACCGAGCCTCGGTTTGGTGAGGTAATTACTCACAAGAGCCTCTCGAAGAGCTCGAAGAGACAGTTGCAACCAGACCCCCTTCGACCACCAATCGGAGTCTAAATAGCCAGTGAATCCCAGCTGTTCAGGTCGACGTTGGACATCACTTTTTCTCACAGATAGATCAGTCTTCCTGCCATTAATACTCATTCATCATTTTCCTGGGACTATAACATAACGAAATCTTCTTGGTCTGCACACGCATTCCTCAACGAGAATTATGGACACCTACAACTACTCGCATATATATTACACCTGTCTCTGTTACTACGGCGCTACCATGGCTAGGAGCGCATCTTGCTGTGGGTGCTCAGGCTCAAGCCTAGAACCTTCCTTCCTCGCGACATTCGCCTGTTCGAAACTGCGCATGCCATCAAGGCCCCACCGGGACATCATTGCCTTATCCTAAAAAAATGACAGGAAACGTTCAGGAATATTTACACCAGTCACAATAGCAATAACTTGCCTCGTCCCACGGCGAGCCTGTACAAAACGGTCTGAGTCAAAGAAGCGGCGATACAAGCATGCAGAATACTCACAAGGTGTGGTCAGCATTTGTTCACCGGTAAATACGGCGTTTGCGCCAGCCATGAAGCACATCGCTTGTTCGTTCTCGCTGAGGGTCTGCCTTCCTGCAGCCAATCGGATTATCGTCGTCGGAAGCACGATGCGAGCTGTCGCAATGGTCCGAAGTAGCGTTCGGTAAGGCACAGCCTATAACGTCTTTGAAAAGGATGCTCAAAGAAATGTAGCAGCGAAGGGCGTACCTCGTTGTTCTCCAGGGGAGTTCCGGGTATCGGTACCAGAGCGTTGACTGGGAATGACTCGGGGTGCTCAGGCATACTGTAAAGAACGTGCGTGAGGATTTTGAGTAGGACAGTGGGAGGTGATGTGGTAGATCCACTAACTTGGAGACTTCCCAAATGAGGCCAACGCGATCTTCATCTGCCTCTCCCAGTCCTATTATGCCACCCGAGCAGACACTGATCCCGGCATCGCGGACGGCTGAGATTGTGTCCAGTCGATCGTCGTAGCTTCGCGTCGTGATGACCTTTCAAGCAAGGTATCAGAACCTGTATAGACGCCGAGGCGGAGCTTATCATAACCTACCTGAGGATAGAATTCGCGCGAGGTATCAAGATTATGGTTATAGGCTGTTAGACCTCTTGCGCGCAGAAAGACAGAGCATAAGCGATGTCCAAGCAGCGCCTAGCGTGAAAGTGATACAGGACATACGCTTCTTTAAGCTGTCGCGCTTGTTCAGGGGAGAGCATGCCCAGGGTTGTGCAAACCTCCATGTCCATCTTCCGTACCTCACGGACCATCTCCAAAATTCGCTCGAAGCCCCGTTTTCGGCCTGCAAGATCTCTCCATGCAGCCCCCATGCAGAATCTGGTACTTCCATTTTCTTTCGCCTTTCGTGCTGCTTCTAGCACGGGCTCTATCGAGAGCAAGCGCGATGCCTGCGTTGGCGTAGAGTATCTGGACGACTGGGAGCAATACGAGCCTGCACAGTTCCAGTTCAGTACAGGAATCCAGAATATAGCATATAAGTGATGTCCTGACAGTCTTCGCTGCATCCACCAGCTGAAGACAGAAGGATCATCGATCAGCAGCATTTTTTTTTATGGCTATCGGGAGACGGGCGTACTTTTAATGTTCATGAGCGTGCATAATTGGATCTTACTTGGATCGTGGTGCTGCCGGTGGACACCCGCGGCTCTGAAGACAAGACCAAGCAGGGGGCCGTCGTAGACTTGCTGGACCTCCGCCTTCGACCAATCATGCCGCGTCGGCGCCGTTGCCGCTCTGGCAGTCGCGTGGGTGGCCAGACTTCTCTTGACGATCGCAAAGCGAGAGGTGAACGAAACACGCAGCATAATGGCGAAGGACGTTGTCGCCGTGGGAGGACACCAACTGTGACGAAAGTCTACTTATGATTCCGGAGGATTCTGTGGGGGCATCTCGTATACTCTCGACACAATTGAGACAGAGCGGCTGACTCAGCCAGAATACGCACAGGCAGTTTAGCCCATGCAACCCATAGCCAGGAGCACCATGATATAAGCGTCAGTGGGGTACCAACTGTCCGAACAGACGGACATTATCATAAAGACATACATCATCCAATCTCCACAAGTACACCGGTAAGATAA
The DNA here is from genome assembly GCA_003314395.1 of Albatrellus ellisii. Lineage (NCBI taxonomy): Eukaryota > Fungi > Basidiomycota > Agaricomycetes > Russulales > Albatrellaceae > Albatrellus > Albatrellus ellisii. The sequence continues at coordinate 4,971 of QLPN01016675.1, forward strand.
ATGACCGTTCCGTGCTCATCAAGTTCTCAGGCTGATCTCCTTCACAGACCCCTAAACCTCTGGGTTTCCATAGGTGTAAAATTGTTTCTCGTAATATCATTGCGTTGACCGGTAACGCGAGGATGTTACTTATAGCATGCTAAAATATGTTCACGAATCCACCAGGTTTTTCAAAATTGCCGTATTCTGCACACCGGTAAACTCGGCGAGCTTTTCCTTGTTCCTATTTCACACTCGCTGTCACGGAGGTGTCGTAATTGCCTGGAGCGAAGATGGTCCACCCAAGAAATCTATCTAGGAATCGGCTATTAACGGGTGTCATGTCGGTGAGCGCAATTCAGCCGCAATGCGCGCTCGTCCAGTCTAACCTCTGTTCCATGGGCCCAGGCCGACGCTCCGTCGCTCCACATGGAGGCTCCGATATCGCAGCTCTCGGCTCGCTCTTTCTAGATAAATATGTGTAACAACACAACAGATGAACAATCACCGAAAATAGCAAAGGGCCATGCACTGATGTACCAATAATTAACCAAAAAAGGCAACTTTGATGATGCGTAAGGAGATACTACTATATTGGCTTTTAGAGTCACGGAGCAGAGTTGCGAAGGCGACGGTGGATTTTTACTACTCTCAGATTCTCGGTGACACTTCATTTGTTGTTCTGAAGTCCAGGCTCTTTATCCATTTGTGTCCAACCGTCATCTCGAACGTGAGGTTTTATCGCCTACCATCAGTAGAGCCCCGATTCTAGATGCTGTATAACAGAGATATCTCACTCCATCTCCGCAGCATCCCACGTCGTACTTCTCAGAATTCCTGTCCCCAATTGGAACACTACGAACCCATCACCAAATCTCCCACAATGCGTTATCACGAGAATCGCACCAGAGATTATCAAATCTCCCACTCTTTGGATCCCAAACGTACAGCACTGATCGCACGCGGTTTAGGCATCACACGCTCGGACATGCGAAGGACGTCGTCTTCGACATTGTGATCATACAAATTAATACAGCCACTGCTTAACCACGGAAGGAAAACGTAACCCAAACTCAGGGCCTAGACCGCAATTTGAAGTCCGTGGTATGTTTATGAGTATCGTAAGGCGGGCTGCTCATACAACCACGATAGCTTCATGCACATTAGGAATTATAATTCAACGACGCCTGTCATTGTCGTGCGATCCCATCGGCCCATGGAAAGACAAGCGCCACCTGTCCGCAGGCGTTCATCCATCTTTGCAGTAGAACGTTGGTTACGGAACGTACTCACTGACGTCATTCACGTGGTGAGAATCTCTCCATGCGTGTTGGAGCAGCACTGGACGGGGCAGGCCGTTCCGGAGATATTCTAGGTGTGAGCATGGGCATGAGTATAGACTGCTTCGATGGGTCTGTAGATTTCAGCTGCCTGGTACCTTCGAGGCGGAAATTCAGGTATGCCTGAGGGCGCCGGTTCTGCATCTTCGCCAACAGGCTCGGGGATTGGCGTCAAATGCTTGGACGGGGGGGCCCTATTTTCTGCCAGATTTTTCTCCATAGCCTGGCAGACCGTGGTCCACTGGCGCATAGTGTAGGCAGCCAACTCTTCCGAATAGCGCCGTTTCTTCTCGTCTACGGAAGGCGGCCAAACAGACATTCTCGATGAGTGCAAGCAAGGCGACGAATATAATCAGCTAGCGACAGGTGACAGGGAAAGAGACTGCGATTGGGACGAAGCGTAGTGGTGTCGATAGAGCCACGGAAAAGCTGTAGAGGACGATTATATATACATAATATCCCGACTGCTAGAAGCTCCCTCGACGGTCGCAGCGTGTGCACTAGACACTCGCGCTTTGGGATGACGGTGACGTCATTAAGGGCTGAGACCGACGTTCAAGCTTTCGTTACTCGGACCCCAAAAATAGCCTTTCGAGCCAACACAACAGACGGCAGCGTTATAAATAGCCATGAATAGGCCACCCTGAGAGACATACAGCCGAATGAACATCAGCACCTTTTTTTATCTGTGGAATGGCTAGATAGCGATAGCGGGACGTACAAGAATATCCGGTGTCTTCCGTGTTTGGTCTTTGGACCCGGGCATTTGCATAGTCTCGATCTTAGCCAGTCTACATTTCTCGCACACTGCTGCGCACGACGGAGCTTGTTCACATATGTATTGGTGTCTTACATGGGATGAATTTCGCTCCGATAGACAATAATGGAGCAAGAAAAGAAAAGAAAAGAAAAGAAAAAAAATACAATGTCTGCCAAGTCTGAAAACCTCAGCACCCCAACTTGGAATCCACATAAACCAAGAAAAGGAATAAATCGTCACGAATTGATTAACGTACAGTACTGAACAGATTACACAAAACAAAGATGTACAGATCGAAGGAAAATAGCTCTGAGGTATCAGTAAATAGATGGATTCAGAGGAAACGCGATTAGTATGGCCTACAATAGGACGTAGAGCGTTCGAAACAATAGGAAGGTGCTACACATTCATGATGACCAACGAAATAGAAGGACAAGCGAATGTTAAAGTGGATACAAAGTCACCAGAAGTGAAGAGTACACGTTTGTCAAAGTCCAGGAAACGGCGTTGGTTCTTTTTCGTGATTTGGACGTTGAAGTATCCTGCATAGTTGGAATCGTCATGGTGATAGGGTCTCATCAGACCCTACATTTCAAGCACGGCAAGAACGCCAGCTCGTATTGGAATCGGAGCTTTTCGTAGGTTTCATCACGGAAGTCGTAGCCGAGGGCATGGAGCGCGCACCAAGCATGACACCACCCGTCAAGACGGTCGTCTTCCCACCATCATAGTTGGTGACCTCAGTCTTGGAGGTGTCAATGAAGACGCGCGCTTGGCGTGCCCGCTCGCGGCGAGAAAGCTTCAACTTCTGTGCCTCGGAAGAAGCTGATGAGGCGGAATCGGATACGTCCGATGAGGAGAAAGAGAACCCAGAGCTTGAGCCGGACGAGCGGGAGCTGGAACGGGAGTGAACTGATGCGATGGATACGCAAGAGCTGGATTTGGGTCGGGAGACGGTAGGAAACGAGCTGTTAATTGGGGTCGTCCACATAGGCTCACGGATCTCATCAGCGATCATTGCGAACAGCTCCTCCTCGGAATCGGTATCTTCCTGCAATAGCTGCTGCGCAGCCGTCTTGTTTGCTGGTTTCCCGCTGGCACGCGCAACTTCCTGCTCCCAGATCTGTGTCTGCGGGGAACATTGCTTGGCGTCAGCATCGACCTGCTGCTTTGCTACAGCTGTGAGTTCATACGACCAGATCGTGGGGGGCTCGCGCTGTGCGACACGAATGGACACGCATCCGGGGTCAATGAACAGATCAAACTCGAAGCCACCGAGAGCGTTGATCCACTCAGACCACTGGACCTTAGCGGCCACACAAGCGGTGTAGATGGGGCGGGGTGGGAAGGATTCGGGAGATAAGGTAATGCAACGGCGGCCGGAGCCATGAAGCGGCTGTGATGGATCCCAAGATGGGGCACAATGAGCAATCAAGCTGGACTTAAGAGCACCCTGGAGGTCGAGAACTGTGGCAGCTGGGTAGCAGAAGATGAGAGGAAAAGTGATGTAGGCAACCGCATAAGCAACAGCGGCTGAGACAGAGGTGGAGGCAGTGGTGGAGACGGGCATTGTTGGTTGAAAGAATGAAAAGTGTTGAATGTGAGTGAAGGTGGGGACGCTGTGAAATCGACCTGCGATAGAAGATACGCGGAGTTTTCGTGAAAAGGCTTTATGGATGCAGGGGCGTTGAAGATGCAAGACGTTGAATATATAGTAGAGGCTATGCGTCGACAGGAAGAGACGGATCTGTATGAAGGAGCGTGGTCAGCCCGGTTGTTTGTTTGTATACTAGAGATGGACTGACCTAGGAAGATGACTGAGGTGAAATGAAGAGAAGTTGAATGTGAATCGAAATGGTGGTGAGACGGGAATGGAGGGGAGGAGAGGAGTGTGTACTTATACGGTTGGGACCACATGGGCGGCAAATGGAAGCAACATTGTACGTGGCAGGTGTAGGAAGGTCGTGAGGAGAGAACAAAAGCAGGCAAGGGCAGCAATCTGGGGGACAAAGGCATAACCTTTCATTTCCTTTTTCGACAACAATGGCGTGTCTTGCCTTCCAGTCACGTGACCGCGTCAGCCTTCTAAACAATAATAGCCTTGAGGCCCTCCTTTTCATTCATCTTGATTTGTCTCTGCTTTCAGTGAGTTGATGGGGTATCTGTACAGTTGGACCTGGGCTGCTCGATGGCGCAGTCAACCGATATACATCGTATCTTGTTTCTCCAACTTCTCCTGTCCCGACTACCGCTATCACCTGTATTTGCCTTCACCCCAATATAGCCGCCTAAGCCACTTCTTGTTGACTGACGCTGTTGGTCGGCGTCAACTTGTTATTATCCTGACGGATCTTCTCACAGTACGTTGGTGATCGGCATCGCAGTGTGTGTAAGGCGTAATTGTGTCATCTCCCTGATGCGACTGACTAGTTCATAACAATACTTGGCATTTAGGGTCTCAGGATCGTCAGGTATACAACTAGAATTATGATGATACGTGACTTTGAAAGAGTACGACAGCAAGTGCCACCGGAACTGAATTTGGCGAGGTTACAGTTATCACCTGATCAGACACCTGTCTAAACTTTTGTAGATCTTGTCGGTTTCAACTGCGTTGTGTAAACACAGACCCCACTACCCTTGAGCAGGTTCTTTAGTAAGAGCAGCAAAAATGGCTTGAAGATGGTATTTTTTTTTTGGAATTGAGCTACTTCAGAAAGTACTCTATGAGTTCGCCCTCGCCCATCTCCTTCAGCTCTCCTGAATCTTGGCTTTCCACCAATGTGACTTTCTTGTCTGTACATGCAGGGGTTGTCATCTAAGATTGCATCTTCCAGTAGGTAGTCCAATTGTGCTGAATATTACATGTTACATGAACTGGAGACCGTCATATGCACCTGCACAACACGCCAACCCTTGTCTGCAGTCCCAGCCCGGGGTCAGAAGATGATACTGATAACGGTGTGGAAAGTATTTGATGGTGTATTTGCAGCCAGGAGTGATGGTGACGCCAACAACTAGCTCAAGTGCTCGTAGCGTGACGTGACACCCATCATTGGCCACAGATTTGACATTATCCTCAGCCACGGTAATTGGGACGCCGCCAGAACTTAAACTTTCTCAACTTCATCACAAAACGCAAATCTACGTTTCCACCGCCGCTCAAGCGCGTCTCCAGAAGCCCATTCAACAGCTAGCAAATAACACCATAAAAGACTTTCGTCGTATTAATTATGGTCCGTACCTCTTCTACTCACCAAAGCCCCACTTTTACCGAAAAATGCCATTTCCAGACTCTTGCTGTTGACCTCCTTAACCCGTCTATCGAGGCAGAAAAGCGGAGGCACAAGCTCAAGCGTCTTGTACAGTCGCCGAATTCTTACTTCATGGACGTCAAGTGCCCGGGTTGGTTGTCCCTTGAAATTCTCGACGTTATACGCTGAATTTCCGGGCTGTGCAGGATGCTTCGCTATTACGACTGTTTTCTCACATGCGCAGACTGTAGTACTTTGCAGTGCATGCGCTAGCGTACTGTGCCAGCCTACAGGTGGTAGGGCACGATTGACTGAGGGTGAGCACGTTTCTTCCGTCGTTGCTGAAAATTTAACCCTCAATGTCTGCAGGCAGTTCATATCGTCGGAAGAACTGAGGCGATTATAGCTATCAATCTACCGCATCCGCATTTACACATTGGTCATTCCCTCTGCATTGTCTGCATGTTGTTTCGCCATTCTGCTTCTCGCACTTGCACTCGATTTCTACCTGGTATACGGTCCTAGCGGAAGTGGTCTCCCGCAGGAGATATCCTCGCCCATGTTCACAGAATGTGCTATGTTGTAACTCTCAGGTGATTCATGCTCCACGTTTGCATGCAACTCCTTAAACAGCAGTTCTGGATTTGCAATATTGAGCCCAAGCACTATTGGGCTGTAGAGATTTATTGCAGTCGCGACAAAAGCCTATCCACGATGCAAGGCGTGCAATGTAATCGTTCACATCGATCATCCAACACCAGTTGAGCCTAAGCTACTAAATATGTATTAGAATTCCCCAGTAGGACCAGCATTGATCTATTTTTGGCCGGTCGCTCTCTTTTTTGTTCTTTGCCAGTACTCATCGGTAAAAATGGGAGGTGTCCCTACAACGCGGGGGACACCGCGTACATACGGACACCGCGTACACTACCCTATGTTCCAGGAATTACAATGGGGTGTCCAGGATACCGCGTACAATCGCGTACAATCGCGTACACTTCGCGTATGCACGGGAACAGCTCTCAGGGACAGAAATAATAGGTTAAGCATTCCCATGAAGCAATTCAGTGCTCCCGACTGTACACGGCTGTACGCGGCTGTACGCAAAGCTCGCGAGTGTTCCCGACGTTCCCCACGCCTAGAGTCCTAACCCGACTCCCTGATGCTGATAGGTACTGAGTCTTAGATTGCAAACTCGTAACTGTGTCCCTAGCTGAAAAATAAAAATAAATAAATAAAAAATAAAGTTTCATGCTGGATAAGTTCCAGTTGAGATGTGGAACTTTTGCGAATGCTAGCACGTGAGTGTGGAGCAGACTGGTCACAACGTGCTAATCGATTTCGCACCCAAAATCCCACATGCCAGAAAAGGATAGTAGAACACGACACTTCATTTTTGCGAGGAGCGCCTACGAGACAAACTGCGCATTCGTACAAGCATCAAGAACGCAACAAAGAAGCCTGACGCAAAGATCAAACCCAACGGCAAAACAAAACAAGAACAGGGAAAAGGGTGGGTAGGCGACGCAAAAGAAAATAGGTGCGAGAGAGCAAACCGAAAAATATAAGACAAAGAGAGAGAAACCCCTATCCTCGAAAAGTGCTCCCAGCTAACCTCTGGATGAGGAGGATCCGACGTCCAGGGACTTTCCATGACAGATCTGCCACAGTCCACGGACGACTCCTCAATCCTTCACCTATTCAACAACTAAACCCTAAACACTCAAACTCAAACTGCATGCTGTCCTGCACGGGACTTGCCCTGAAACGCTGTTCAGGACTATAAAGGTTTTCAACCCTGCGTGGGGTCAAAAATCCTTAGCAACAGAAGCTATTGTCCTAAGTGGGACGCACCTCGAACAAACTCCTCGATGCAAAACCTATGTGCGGAAAACGAAGGCGAGCAAGCATCATGTATAACTGGGGCCATCGATTAGTCTTATGTAAACCTTCGTCTAAAAGGGCGGCGGGATCTTCTCACGCCCTTTGATCCCGACTCGCTACACGCTATATCGCAATAACTTTTCGACCCACCCTCCTCCCTTTTGCTTCTCAAAACTTTAGCGCTTTCGCGCAGTGGTGTCTCGATCCCCAAAGTCTTCCACTTCTTTGGACATCTCCGCCCGTTGGCAGCTCGTAAAATTTCGCCTTGCCCTTTGCCATTGTGCCCTTCGTCCTGCAAATCGTTGTGAGTAGCATCTGGCACATGTGAGGGTCACGTGACCCCCAAATGGCAACCTGAAGTTTTCCCATCCACACACCTTGCAGTAGTATCAAAATAAGTTAAAAACGAACATCTTCATACAATTACAACCAGTACAACACTCTAGAGAAGATCCCACACAGAAGTGTCATTAGTTAGTGCAGACTTTGCTTCGGGGGATACAGTCTTGATCGTCGGTATTTGTGGGGGGTTCTTTTGTTTTTGTTTTTGTTTTGGGTAGAGTAATGTTATAGTCATGTATTTACACTCCTGACGGCCGCGTATCATGCTGCGCGACATCCCCGCTTGGCCGTCACATATGTTCACGCAGACGATGAAGCGAGCACATCCTATGTATTTCTGCATGCTCTCGCTACCCTCTCTGACGTCAAGCACGTAGTTAAGGTCTGTGAATGAGACTACACTCACTTCTCTATAACTCGAATAGTCCCTCTCTTGCGCTTCCTCTCCAGGTCCTGTCTCGCACCCTCCCTCTCGCTCGTGTGCCCTCTCACACGTCCATTTTTTGGGTCCTCTCTAACGCTTATATCTCTCGTGCTCCCTCTCTTGCTATCTTTTTCTTGCTAACTCTTGTACGCATTCTTATCGCGGGCTTCATGTCCCTTCTCTCATGCCAGTGCTCCCTCTTGCGCGTCTCATGATCCTTCTCTCTCGTGCAGCCTCTCACTCTCGCTCTCTGTGATTTCATTGCAGCCTCTCCTACGGCTGCTTCCTGTCTGTGCCCACGTTATACCAAGACATCTTTGCCTTCTACCCACCCGCGCTGCATGCCTACCCACCCGCGCTATCCGTATCCAAACCGTGTCTCTCAAAGAAATTATCAACCTCCCTCACCAGTCATGCAACCCCACCACCCAGCTTCCCCCTACTCCCCGGTCACCCTCCCCCATTTATTGCTCAGTACGCCTCTTTCACTTCTCTTAGATGAATTCTTCCCCCCCTTCATTCGCTGCGCCACGAAGGTCACTGTCCTCTTCTCTGGCCTGCCCTCTACAAAACTCCTCACCCTCGTTCCCCACACAGCCTAGAAAGTGATGACGACAACATTGACATAGTCACCACTACTTCCCCTGCTATAGCTCCTTCGCACCCCTACGAAATTGTGCAGCCCCCCCCCCCACCATGCCCTT
>QLPN01016827.1:0-23467 GCA_003314395.1 Albatrellus ellisii
GTGTGTCCTGGCCAGACACACACTCTGAATCTGTTCCCTGCTTTCCCTGATTTACTGAAAGGCCTGTAATTCTCTGTCATATAGTGGGGGAAATCCTTGTTCTTATTAGCAGCATTCCAACTATGTATTGAATCTCAGTAGTACACTCCAAGATCCCCTGTCTATAGGATTCAGCCACCATTCATGTGCTGAGTCCTTACAGATAAGTATACTTAATAAGTAAACAGTGTGATCAGCATTATAAGGTAATGATAAAAACCAACACATCAGTGGCTGTGTTGGTGGCTGTGTGGTGGCTGGGGGGGGGATGTGTTGAGTGCCCAGAATAGGGGCTAGGTGCTACTATATGTAGGGGGAGTTAGAGGGAGCTGGCATGAACAGCAGATAGCCTGCTGCAAGGAGGAAGACAGCTACACAGTAGCCAATGAGGATGGTCTGCATAGAAGACCAGAAGAATGGTTAAGGGAATGGTAATGACTGGTTGAGAACACCTCAGTGAAGGAGAGGAGAATGTCCACTTATATTACTAGAACACTATCACCACTCTTTATACTGAAGGAGCAAGCACACAGACCATGCTCACTAAGCTAGGTAGCCTAGATCTACATAACTTAAATTTACAAAATTGTAAGGGTAAATACCTTTAGCGTCTACATATGGGGCATGGGTACCAGGAGAAAATGACAATGTAAAAGTTCAACAGGATGAACTGTACATGCAGGCTTGTTGATGCTTAGATGAACAGTGTGGTGGTCAAATCTGAGACTGGTCACTCCATTCAAGGAGGAAGAGGGAGAGGTGTAAACATATGGGGCAAATACCCAGAAAGGGAAGCTACAACCCTAGCATTGCAGAAGTGCAGTAGTGAGTGAGTAGGCTAGCTAGGGAGGGAGTGATGTAGAGTGATTGACTGAAGATCAATGTCCCTAATCTTGTACCTATATACATAATAGAGTGGTGCATAGACCATGCTGATGTAAATAAGTGTGGGGAGTGGGTGCTGGGGCAAAGAACAAAATCCCATGTCAACAAGGCTATGGCAAACAACTACATGCAAGATATATAAGCAATAAGAGATCCCCATTGGGGAGAGCACAGTGAGCATGACTGCAGCAGATGATAGTGAGAGTGAATGCAGTATGGTGACACAATGTAGTAGAAGAGTGCTGCATGGAAGTGAGAAGAGTGGTAGAATAAGATACTCACTCAGACAATGTGTAAGATGTCTGAGGAGTTTGTATGGTAAGTGCTAGTATATATAGTGTCCATGAGGTAGAGTTCAAGTGGAGTGTATGATGTAGAGTATAATGGTGCCCAAGTATGTGAGGGACACACATTGTCCTGGTAAAGTAGGTGGAGCTCAGAGTATGTGTGTGGATGAAGTGTCCAAGGAGATATGTAGAGCATAATATGTACATGTAGTATGTGCTAAGAGTGGCCTATTGGACAGTCTTAGGGAAGATCTAAAATGTTACTCCTGGTAACCAAGGTCTGGGTATTGGCTTGATGAATGTAATAGAGGTTCCTGATGACGATGAAGAATAGGATTAACGATATGGTTATGAGGATAATTCCACCAATAACGATATGAAGATCCTAAGTGATGAGTGTAAGATGTCTAGTGACGTTTTAGTGACTTAGAGTTCTTAGACTTAGTTTTAAGAGAGCGAAGCGAGTGATTAACGAGCTTAGATCAAGCACAGTATAAGGAAGATTCCCTAGATTGCGAAGTTGACAAGACTGGGGTTTAAGACCACCAGTTTGTCAACTATTTATACAAAACTAGCGATCTATCTATAGTAAAGTTGCGCAGTATTGCGCAGTAAGTAAATGATAATGTGCAGTAATGCGCAGTAAGTATGCATCCATGTGATATAAGTGGCTCAGCCACAAGCGCGAAACGAACATGAGATAAACAAATGTAAATAATGACGGGAAAAAGAGAGTCCTTGCTAATTGTATAGTAATAGTCCTTAGCAAGTAAATGTTATAATAAATAAAGGAAAGATAAAAGATAAAAGATAAATCTAATATAGTATCTGGAGCTATGCTCACACTTAAGTATGTGAATACTTAAATACTATAAAAGAGAAAAAATAGAAAGAGAGAGTCCTTACTAAGTAAAGTGGAGCTATGCTCACACTTGTAGTAATAATACTACACTTTACTATAGTAAGTAAGATAAAAGAAAAAAAGAAAAAGAAACGTGTTATGAGGTGCCAAAGCAAGTGCCTCGTAACAGTATGTTAGAGAAGCTGAACAAAAATAAGATAGAGTGCATGAGTATTCAACACTCCCCCTCATTCAGTGTGCTCAAGGCAGTGAGACCAAGAGCAGCACACTGCCCCTTGAATGCAGTGTGTGGCAGTGGTTTGGTGCTAAGAGCAGCCTATTGGTCAGTCTTATGGAAGGTCTGCTATAACAATACCCTTGGTAACAAGATAATGGATATGCATTTGGTAAGCATAGTAACCATTCCTGATGATGATGAAGAAAGGGATCAATGAGATAGTGATGAGGATGATACCACCAATGACTGAATGAGGATCCAGAGTGATGAGTTTATGATGTCTTAGTGACGTTTAGAGTGACTTAGAGATCTTTAGACTTAGTTCTTAGAGTGAAGTGAGTTTGTAGTGAGCTTAGGTCAAGTGCAGTATAGGAGAATCCCTAGATTGCAAAGTTGACAAGACTGGGGTTTAAGACTGTCAGTCTTTCAACTACTTATACAAAACTAGAGTGCTAAAGATAGTACAAGTAGTTAAGGTTCACAGATCAATGATGATTGTGCAGCAATCAATGAAGTCACATGACCTAAGACATGTCCATAAATGTAGTAAGTGGCTCAGCCACAAGCATGAAATGAACAAGAGGTAAACAAAGATAAACAAGGGCAAAAAAAGGGGAGTCCTTGCTAATTGTATAGTGATAGTCCTTAGCAAGTAAATGTAAATAAATAAATAAAGATAAAGGAAACTGATAAGTCTTTTATAGTACTTGGAGCTGTCAATTTTACCTACTATATGACACTGATCATACTTATCCATATTAGTATTTGTCTAGTCCCCTGCAGATCACATCACTCTCTCTTTCCCTTTTTTGGGATCTATCTTTTGGTTTTATTGTTGAGCTCCTTTTAAACTTTATTGTGATTGGGCTGTATAAACCTCTCATTTTTTGTCCACATACCTCAGCACTCTTATCTACTGCTGAGGTATGTATCTTGTTGGCTACTCTACCTCCTTTCTGACATACCTGTCTCTTGTAGCAACTTCTCATCTATTCTGTGTACCCTCATCTGTACACCTCATCATTCTCTCTCATCAGGTATTGTCTTATCACTCTAGCACTCTTATCTACTGCTGAGCAACTTCTTGTCTATTCTGTGTACCCTCATCTGTACACCTTGTCATTCTCTCTCATCAGATGTGGTCCCTTGGCCCACTGCTCTGTCTCCTCAAGGGAATATCCCTTATCATTGCCACTATCTCCTTTTGCTGCAATGCATATTCTTTCTGTGCTGTGCTATATCTGTCATTTGCCACCCTGCCCAGTTTTCCACAGGAGCTATGCTCACACTTTAAGTATGTAAATACTTAAGTACTATAAAAGAGAAAAAGGAAATGAGTCCTTACTATAAGTAGGAGCTAAGCTCACTGCTGTAGTTAATACTATGCTTATAGTAAGTAAGATAAGAAAAGAAAAAGAGAAAAAAGGAAAAGAAACCCATTATGAGGTGCCAAAGCAAGTGCCTCATAACATTTGGTGAATGTGTCTGCAACAATTGACATGGAAGGGATACAGTGGAGTGTGAGAAGACCTTCCTTGATGCATTGGTGGATAAAGTGGAATTTAATTGAGATGTGCTTGCTTGGTGCCTTTCCCAATAGTCAGGTTGTTGGTGAGGTTGACAGACCCCTTGTTGTTGCCATACAGTGTTAGTGGAAGGGAGAGGTGAATACCAAACTCATCTGTAATGTTGTGGTACCATGTGGCTTGCACAGTGGCCTGGGAGAGTGTGATGTATTTGGCCTCTGCCAACAAGAGGGAAATGACATGCTGTCATCTTGAAGACCATGAGATGGCACCTCTGTGTAGTAGAAATATGAATGTGCCAGTTGACTGATGGTCTGCAAGTGACACAGCCCAGTCAGAGTTGGAGTGCACAGTGATGGTGTCATTTGTTGTGCCATTGTAGTGCAGTGAGAGAGTTGTGGTACCTGTGAGATGTGCTTGGTGGATCAGGCTGCTGACTACTTGTTGATATCTATTTAAGAATGGGAGCATGGTTGTTAGTTAAAAATTCCATGTGGTTTTTCTTGCTTACCTGACTCTGCTACAATCTGCACATGGCAGCGTGGCATGAGTGTGGTGCATCACACACAGCCTGCCAGCACACACATCCAGGCTTTTTGCACTGCTGCTAACTGCCCCCATGCTGCATGTCCTGGCTGCCCACTACTGCCATGGCTGCACCCATGGGCTGCTCATCACACTTGAGCTTCTACCTCCACACTCCATGCATATTGGCTGCTCACCACTGCCATGTGCTGCAGTGCTGGCTGCTCAACAATTGTCATCACACCTGGCCATGCTGCATGTGTTGGCTACCCACCACCACCATGTGCTGCATAGCCTTGCTGCTTATATTTTGTATTATAAGAAAAAACAAACTGCATGCAGGAGCTGACTCATATGCTACCCCCACAGACTATCTGGCCCTGTAGCCTCCCTCCCATGCCATTGCTGTACCAGCACAGCATGGCAGCTTACTCACCACCTGTGTCCACTCAAGATGATGTGGGCAATTGGTATGTCCCTTCCCCTGTGCACACCCATGTGCCCACACCACCACCCTATCAATGGCATGTGGCCCCCTACCTACCTGTGCTGTTGCTGTATGAATGGTGTGTGGCTCTCCATGAGGTCAAGCAGCCACATGCTGAGTGCTGTGCATGCCACATATGCTGCCTCAGGCATGTCATAGGAAAGCAGGCCTGGCACATTTGTGTGCAGCCCTAAACACCTCCACAACTGCAAGCAACAGCATGGGGTTGGACATGAGGCCATGCAGGTGCAGTGTGAGCATGAGGTGTGAGGTGTGGTGCATGGCTGAGGTCCTGGCTGGCAACCACACAGCATACAAAGTCATGTGGGCCCATGCTGCTCTCAGCTCTGCACATGCTCAAGGTGCTGCCCCCAGGGAAGATGTTTTGGTACACCCTCTTTTCTTGCACTCATTTCTGCTTACTGACACATGCACACCCATGCCACTGCTGTGTCAACAATGTGCAGTCCCCTACCACCTGTGCCACTGCTGTATGAACAGCATGCCACATGTGGCCCAGTACCACACCCCCACCATGGTGTGCCCAACAGGCACTGTATGCATGAGATGCAGGCTGGCAACTGCATGGTGCATGAGGCTGCATGGGCCTGTGCAGCCCCTTGCTTACCCAGCTGCACCTGCATATGTGCCCACACCACTGCTGTACCAGCACAGCACAGCAGCTTACTTGCTGCCCACATCCATTCAAGATGATGTGGTGAACTGGTATGTCCCTCCCCCCATTCCCATCCACTTGCCCACATCACTGCTGTCTCCACAGCATGTGGAGGTTGCATGGGCCTGTGCCACTCTTGGCTGTGTGCCATGTTGCCATTGTGTCAACCATGTGCAGCCCCCTGCTTGCCTGCTCACATGTGTGCTGCACTGCCACCATACCAGCACAGCACAGCAGTTTGCTGGCTCACTGCCTGCATCCACCCAAGGCAATGCAGGCAACTGGTACATCCCTCCTTCTGTGCCCACCTGTGCACCCATATCACCATTGTGTCAACAGTGTGCAGCCCCCTATCCATCTGTGCCACTGCTATACAGACAGCACACAGCCACTACCACCCTGGCCACACCATTGCCATGCCAATACAGCATGGCCACCACTGAATATATAAAGCTATTACAAGTTTATGGTAATTTTGATTTTGATTTTAAAGATTATGGACCTCCTCACCCACACTGCTGACATACCAGCACAGTGCAACAATGTACCCCTCTGCCCTGCCCACATCCACTCCACTCAAGATGATGTGGGCAATTGGTATGTCACTTCTCCTGTGTCCACCTGTGCACCCATGTCACCACCATGCCAATAGCACATGGCCCCCTACCTGCCCATGCCACCACTGAATGAACAGCACATGGCCATTATGACCCCACCTGGACACCCACACCACTGCTGTACCAGGGTGCTGTGCCCACATACACACCTGTGCCACCACTGTTCCAGCATGGCAGGTTTCTGGCTTGCTGCCCATGTCCATGCAGGCAATTGGTATGTACCTCCCCCTCTGTGCTAACCTGCACACTCATGTCACTGCTGTGTCAACAGTGCATGGCCCCCTACCTGCCCATGCTGCTACCATACAAGCAGTGCAGTCACCACCTTGCCTGTGCTACCACTGTGCAGCATGCTGTACATTCCTCCTGTGCACATGTGCACTGTGCTGTGCTGATGTATGCTGGCAGACATGTTTGTGCGGTTATGGCAGACAACATAGGTGAGAGACATCAGAATCAGTGTGACAATATATTCCCTGCACAGGGCAAGTGACAGCAGCATAACCTGCAACAAGTAGGTGAGGTGTGGGCAGTGAAGGAGTGCCATGATGCAAGAGGGAAAGCTGCAGGAAGTTGTAAGATAGAAGATAAGATGGTGAAGAAGTGTACTCACTCAGTGTTGTTGTAAGACAATGACTGAGGATATGTAGCATATGTGGTGCATCTTATATAGCAGTGGAGAATATGGTTAGGGTGGAGAAGTAATCCTGAAGTACAAGGATGTCTAGATATATGTAGGACATGTGTTGTCTGGAGTATGTGGTGGAGTGGGAGTGATCATAGAACCCTGCCATGGTTGAGAAGAAGTAGAATAGTGTCATATGTATGTAAGTATGTGTAAAGAAGATAATGCCGAATGAAAAGTAATGTAAGTGTGGTGGTAGCATGGTAACAATGTACAAATGTTCAACAAGACAAACATCATGCCCTCTTTTTCCTTTCCTTCTTTCATCCTCAAGTTCCCTACATCACAGGTATGTGTTCTGTCAACAGAACTATCAATTATATTCAACTTTGTGCCTATTCTTCATCCACTTCTACTTTACATCTATCATTGCATCTATCATTGTTTCCTTTTATTCTCTGTTGCTATATACATCTACAACTGTAATCATATCCTATTAGTTAATATCTCAATCTCAATGCAGCAGGTATTTACTCTATCTAGATGTCTTGCAAACCTCTTGGTTCTGTTGATACCATTTTTTGAAACAATAACATGTTAGGCAGGATGTTCAAGTTATGTTTTTCTGTATTGAATCACGCTATTGTATCCATGAGTATCATTGTGCCTGCAAGTAGGCTGGGTACTTGGCTCTGCAATCATGTTGGTATTTCTTCTATTATTATAGATCTATGCTTAAATGCTTTGGCAGTATTTTCTCTTTTACTTTCCTTACACACAGGTCCAGTGTTCCTGTGATGATGATGGATGGGGGCACAGATGAGTAGTGATCATTGTCAGTACAATGCACCTGCACAGGCTTTGCCAATGAGTATGCCTGGGTATTGGTATGGGTCTATTGGTTTTCCAGTCTACAAAAGTAACCATACAGTTGATGTCTGTAAGACCGAAGTCTAGCTGGGCGCACTCTCTTAAAGATCACTCTAAAAGAAAGGATATCCAGCTGTATCAAGCTGGAGTCTATTCGCTATACTACTGAGCTACTTATAGTAAGTACCTATGCGCACAGACCATAGCGCAGTATCTAAGGGCAGGTCAAGCAGTATAAGACCGCAGTACAAGATAAGAGGATGCGCAGCATCCTATAGACCTAGGCCTACCTAGACAGGGCCTAGCATGAAGCAACAGTAAGTAATCTAAGATAAGATAAGATGATGACAAAGAAAGATAAGATCATCTTATCTTATCAGATCAAGGAAAATATAAAAGAAAAGTAAAAGAAAATAAAGAGCTAAATGCACCAAAAATATGGCGCCTGACAATGTCTCTGTTTTGCTTTGTGTTTTCACAGTTTAAGAGGTATTTTTTTCTGTCCTTCTATCTATTTGTAATCTACAATACTACTTCATACCAACATTGCCATATGTATGGGTTTTCATGGCTGATAGCCACTGATGATCAATAGGGATGGGGACAGCACAGGGACATTGGTGAGGAATGTTGCAACTTATTTAACTATATCTGATTAAGTTAATGTTGCAATGCAATAGGTCTTTACTTTATAGCTGTAGAGGCAATTGGGATTGGTCTGTAGATAGACAAGGTAATGTGTTTGATAATGCATGATGTGCAGCATGGTGGCTCTCCTAGGCCAGGTCACTCCAATCAAGGAGGATGAAAGGGCGATGGTGGGTAGAATGAGGGCAGAAGCCCAAGTAGAAGTAGAAGCATTAGCATTGCACAGAAGTATGAGTAATAGAGAGTGGTAAGTGTGTCCATGCTAAGGGAGAGGACAGGAGAGTTGACTACTGATCAGTGTCCCAGGCAGAACCCTAAGTACTAAAAGCTGCCACACACAGACTGCACTGAGTAATATGTGTGGGGTGTGGGTGTTAGAAGTGAAGAACAAGTACATAATTCCAACAGTGTTAGCTGAAGAGATAATTGGAATGGGTCTGTAAGTTGGGGTTGGTCTGTAAATTGGACTTGGTCTGTAGATAGATAGAGTCCTATTTCTGTTGCAATAAGCTATGTATACTTTCACAGATGATGCTTTATAACTCAATGTTGCAATGCAACAGGTTTCTACACTAGGCTACTTAAGAATGGGACTATGATTGGTAAGTGGTCCTTGCCATCATCACCTCCCAAGCTTGGTAGTGGACTTCTGGGGTGATAGAGTAGAGCTGAAGATGGGTGATGGTTATCAGCATTGCCATAGTGCATTGGAATACTTCTGCTGCATGAGCTTTGTCATGAATCAGTGGATCCACATGGTATGCATTGTTGAGTTTTCTCTGTGCAGGTGCAACATGTGATGGCACAGGATTGACAGACACAGGTGTGGGAATGGTTGTGTCTTGAGCCTGGGCAAAGAGGTGAATGGGTGGACCACTGTCATTATGGGCTGCTGACTGAGTAGTCTCAGCCTGAGGAGGCATCAACTCCTGAGTCATCTGTGGTGCACATGAGTTAGACTGTTGAAGTGGAGGTACCTCCAGCACATCACATGAATTGTCACCTAACACCTGTTAGAATGCAGGTGGTGTGGCATGTGGCAGCAAAGGCAACAGGGACACAGTCAGACAGGGAGGATGGACCAGAGATGCTGCGAGAAGTAGAGATAGGCAATGAGGGTGGTGGTCACACCTAGGATGATGACAGAGAAGACAATTGTGAAGATGAAGATAGGATCACCCATGTTGGGATGACCAAAGGAGAGTGTTGAAGTGGATGGAGAAAAGACTGGTGCAGGCACTCTCAGGAAAGAGAGGAGAAGATGTCCGCTTAGATTATACAGACACTATTGAACTACTGATATACATGCTGTAGTCATGCACAGACCATGCTGACTAAGGAAGTATGGGCCATGGGTATATGGAGAGAAGAGCAATCACTGATCAGATCAGATCAGGAAAAGCTAACAACACTGAAGTCTCTTCTGCACACTGCCTTTGCATCCTGATGGTAGGCTGGAAGGGTACCTGTGCATGATGCATGTTATACAACTCATGCTCTAGATTCACAATATGCTCATCCTTAAGCAGCTGATACAAGCTGGCACCATTGCTACTGGAGATGCAGTTGTTCATCACCTGCACATTCAGCATCATTTGACCAGCACTGATGTTTCCTGGATTTTGGCAATGCCACTCATTAACATGGTCATGCAACCATCATCCCATGATGCCTCTAGGCACAAAGATCCCTGTAGGCAGAACAACTTTTCCATCAGCATTCCAACTAATTTTACCCTGCACAATGTGGTCATTGACAACCAAGCATTCACAAATATAGTGATTCATCTCACCACAGAAATTGCATGTGTTACCATTTTTGCATGGTGGTATGGGACCTTGCAGTTGTGGACATGTCATGTGTTGGGACTCAAGTGCTCTGGCAATCACCTGAGCCCAAGTGTCCATATCTGGTACTCTGGGTGGTTCTATCTTAATATTAGTAGCAGGCAGTGAGGTAGTAGAAGTAGTTGTGGATGGCATCATGCCTGTTGCACAGATCGCTGACATCATGTCATAAAGGACATAGCATGCTGCCACCTCTATGTCCTTCAGTGGATATGCATTCTCGTGATTGTGCTGTGGCAGAAGAACAATCTGTTAAACCGAATCATACGTTCGCCCGACACTGCTCTGTACCACCTACATCACCCTCCTAATACTCACATACCACATGTACGTTGTATAAACTACATATGCACTACACTTACAACCATCACCCCTCGGACTTCTTATAAGACCGAGGAACTCTCACTCCACCTACACTTCCGGGACGATGCGTGTCCCTCCCACATCAGGTAGTCGTTGTTCTTTACTCACAATCTCCGCTCCAATACTACCTACCCAACACTACATAAGACGGACTTCACTACACATACTCCTCAGACGTCCTTTACATAGTCTGAGTGAGTACCCTCTTCTTTACGTCTTATATTCTCTCTTACCGTACCTGCAGCATCTCTCTCTCTACCGTGTCATGGTGCCTACTGCACCCATGACTACTATCACTGCTGCAGGTTAGCACATACTCTCAGACGTCCTTTACATAGTCTGACATCTCTCTCTCTACCACATCATGGTGCCTACTGCACCCATGACTATTATCACTGCTGCAGGTCTACTGACTGCTATCTTCATGCTATTCAATGTCACAACCGCTATAACTGTCTTCATCACCTGTCAAAACCTGCATGCACACAATCTGTAAACATAGAGCAATGCATTCCCACAAGCTAGGTGGGAAGCCTTCAAAATAGCAGTTACCCTGCTCATCTTCTGAGAGTTGCTGGGTGCTCTGCAGGAAACCTGCGATGACTATGAACTGGTGGTGGTAGTCAGCAAAGTCACCTAACAACTGCATACCCAATAGTTGACACTCTTGTATAAGAAAGGATAGATCTGCATGGGTCCACTTCCAGGTGACCTCAGACCCAGGGTACTGTTCATATATCTCCACTTTGAAGTCTTCATATGTTTTAGCAGTATCTTGTATGTCAGTAGTGTTGCCCAGAGGTCCTGGACATCTACATCAACATAGCATCACATGTGAATTTTATGTGTTTGGTTATCTTGAATTTGTGTGAGATTGAAGTGGAATTCAAGATCTTCAAAATATTGTTGGAGGTTGTGGGGGCACTTCAGATTGAATTTCAGTGCAGTTCTGTTTCCTCATGCAGGCATCACATACTGAGTTGCCATTGGTGTGGTATGGGGTGGGGTTGGGGTGATAGTTGAGATTGAAGGTAATGATTAGCTCTTCTTCTGTGAGTAGTGAATATGTGGAAGGTGGTGAATTGTGTGATGGGCCAACAAGTTGCTCTAGTTCATCTTGGAGCACTTCAATTGTCAGCAAGCTAGTACATCTTTGTGAATGAAGGTTGTAGTGGTGGCTAGACATAATCTTGACTTGCAGACCCTTGTGGTGGGTTCCAATATGATATGAGCTGTGCCAGGCTGAAGGGGAAAAGCAACCACAACCACAACAATTGCTGGAGGGTGTGAGTAATAAGATTCTCTAGACACCAGGGTAGAGAGAGTTTAGTAGTTTATGGCAATAATTACAATAGCATGATGCAACTAGGGTGACAAAAGGGAATGCAACTTGGGCAACAAACAGGTGATATGATGCAATGCAATGCAAGAGAGAATGCAATAGAGAACACAACACAATGGAGAATGCAATGCAATAATAGATGCAACCTACAAGGAACATGCACTTTCTTGATAGTGGGAAATGCAGAGGGAAGATCAGAATGCACTTTTTTGCAATGTGCTTGGATGGGGAAGAGAAATAAATCATGGGCAGGGGAAATCTATTCATTCTGACAGATGATGCACCATTTAAATACAAGTCTAGCTCCAAGATAGGAGCACAACAAAACAAAACAGAAAATTTACAATATAAGGTTGATCATAGGGATATCTGCAATAATGGAGTCTGGATGTGACAATTAAAGTATGGATGAGTGAAATAGGAAAAGCACTGATCACACCAAATGCTGACTTCATGACTTGTGACTCTGTGGACTGCATCTTGGCCTACACATTTTATCAATCCTGCTCCTCATCAGCCAAACACAGTCCTATAGTCCAACACCTAAACAAATGGGCAATTAATGCAACTGCAGATGATTGTTGTGTGCAGTGCATTAATGTCACTGTGTTTGCCTGATCTCACTGATGGTCATTTTCTGGCATTACATGCACATGATGCTCATCAGCATCAAAATAGAACAAAGTTGAGGCTTTTCCTCCCATCATGTTAAGTGTAGAACTAGCAGAGATGTCTGGGGGTACAGGAGGTGTCTCAGCGACAGCAGTAGCAATAGTAGTGGACTTAACAGTAGTTCCCCTGTCCCTTTTCTTCTCTGGATGCAAAACTCATTGCTATGCCCTCCAGGTACACATTTCGTGCATGTATAGCAGTTGAGCTTTGGTTTGCCTCTGGAGGTGAAGCTGGAGGAAGAGGATGTAAATGAGTTGGCTGAAGTGGTCTAAGCTGTTTGAGTGTGCATGCACTGCACAGCTGAAAGAAGGGAGTTGGCATTCCCATGAAGGCAGTCAGATTCCTTGATGATAGTTTTGCATACAATGTTGCTGTCAATTTTGTATAGGTCCAGTTGTGTGGTGAGAAATGCAGAGACTACATTGCTCCAAGAGCTCAGTAGTCCCATGAGGAGGGTTAGTGCCAGGTCATTGTTGGATATGGTCTTGCCACTCTCTTGCAGCTTGATATGTGCAAGCTGTAACTCCTCGATCTGTTTGGCAAACAGTTTAGTGTCATTGAATTTAAACTCTTGGAAGCTCCAGAGTGTGTGGAATATTGACATGGCACCCTTTGTGCCATACTCTGACTTGAGTGTTTGCCAGTTGCTGTCAGGACACATTTCTTTTTCTTTTCATTTTATGATTTCTTTTATCCTTATCACTCAAGATCTACACAAGATATCTTACCAGATTGTCAGTAGATCTTATCGCAATTATGCATGACTCATTCATCATTCATCGCCAGGCTGCTTACTATACATATATGACATATATTCTCACAGTTGTTTACAGAGCTTCCCACAGATGCTGTGCATCCTTACTGATGCTGTGCAAGTTGTTTATTAATCATTCACAGGAATGCCACACATTCCTTTATGATACACCTGCCCTAGAGTACATACATGGTCTGTGCGCAGGTTCCCATTAGTATATATACTTCAGCTGTATTGTAGTTACTCTTCAGCTGAATACATCTGGGATATCCATTTGCTAAGCATGATCCATCCCTCTTGTTAGCCCTTCCCTTCTCATCTTACATTGTGTGACCTTGCTGGCAAACATTGGCCTCACAATTGTATTCAGCTCTCTTTCTCACAACCTCACACATGTTCCTCATCATCACTCCCCTCCCTCCTCACTCAAGAGAGCGTTGTACTGTTATAGTTCTCAAATTCTTTGTAGTTCAGCTGCAGCACTGGGCCTTATATTGCCTCAGCGAGCAGTGCTAGGGTGTCTACCAATTAGTGGGGCATCGAAGATCTCTCTGACAACCGTTCAGACCAGAGATACTATAACATTTTACTATATCAAAGAATTCTTTCGTAGTACAAGTAGTATTTACATACTTGTACCTACAACCACCTTCCACTCTGTGTTTAAATGGCTTGTACCCTTGAAAAAGGTACAAAGAGTTTTCACTTTGCACAGTTTTATTTTTCACCATTCTGAAAATACTCCACTCAGAAAAGAGGACTAGGTCAGGCAAATCATACGCCAGACTTACCTCTTCCCTACCTCCACCCACTTGACCTTGTACATCCCAAGCTCTCATTCGCTTTTACAGCAATGCATTCGAATATCGCCATCAACAAGCCATTTGGTTCTTCAAGCTCCATAACCAATATTACATCACTCATCCTGAAGGATTCCTGTGGCATTTCTTTTCACACTACTGGGAAAGAACCAGCCTATATTATAATTCACTCCCCCAACAATTCACTTCAGAGGAGAAGTCATCAGATGAGTGGCCCATCAAATTGGCAAGCAAGAGAACCAGCTCCATTTCTACCAGAATCATCAGAAGAAAGGATGGACAACACAGACTGAATAACACCAATGGTGACTCGGATAGTGGACTTGGAGGATATGCTGGAGATAATGAGACATGAGATAGAACAGTCAAAAATAGCCCAACAACAACAACAAACACACAGCCTGGAAATGGGGAATGCGTTGGTCAAGATTACCAAATCCTTGGCCAAAATAACATTGATGCTATCTGCCCCCCAAATCCAAATGCTACCTTCGACAAATATCTCTGGCCTCACTGCCACCCCCATGGGCCACGTATTTGCCCAACACCAGGTAAAAGTTTCATCACCTACTCCATACTTGGGGAAGCATGACAAGCTTGATTCCTTCATACAAGAATTATTTCTTGTATTTGCAGCAAATAAGACATGGGAAGACAGCAACAGAATCACCTATGCCCTATCTTATATGATAGGAGGAAGCACTGAAGCTTGGAGAAATTTAGTAGTTGTGAAACAACAACTACACAAAGTCCATCCCAACAATCCACTCTATCCAGAACCATTCACAAATTGGGTAGACTTCAACATGAAACTCTGAGCGCAATTTGCTGATCCAGATGAAGCTCAAACTGCCCAACAACAACTGCATAAAATACATCAAGGAGGAAAAATGGCAGAAGAATTCACCACAGAATTCCTTTTAATAGCAGCAAAAACCAAATATGATGAAGAAGCACTCATCGACTGCTACAAAAGAGGACTAAATGTGGACCTTCTCCAAAGAATCTATAACATCAATCCTCCTCCTAACACTTATCTAGCTTGGCAACAGATGGCACAGAGTACGGATTGACATATGTGTGAGTTCAAGCAATTGGTTGCAGAAAGGGGATCCTCAAGCTGGGGACCCAGATACAACTGAAACGCTAATACTCAAACAAATGTCACTAATCCTTCTGCCCCATCTCACAAAGCCAGCAATGATACAGTACCCATGGATGTAGATCGTGCCCAAAGGCAACGAGAAATCATCTGCTTCAATTGTCGAGAAAAAGGACATATCTCATGTGACTGCCCACAGAAGAAGGAGAAATTACACACAATACACAAACAGATCAGGGGCATGACCATGGAGGAATTTGCACAGATGTTGAATGACAAAGCAATAAAGAAGATCGCTAAGGAAGCGGGTTTTGGAAGGGACAAGTAGTAGATGTCGCTACTTCATCCAATCGTTTTTCAGTTCTTACTCCAGATGATGGTGCTGTTGACCACACCAATGTATGTGATCCAATCAAAATATTTAATCACATTGCATCAAAGGAAAAGACTGAGAAAGAGACATCAGAGAGTATGCCCTCTCTAGAAAAAGAAAAGCACATTATCATGGGAACTTGAATGGAATTGCCCATGATAGAAATGGAAGTCAAGAAACCAGACAGTGGACAAGTAATAACAATCCAAGCATTAGTCAATTTGGGAGCAACAACATGTTATATAGATGAAGAATTTGTCAAAAACAACCGTCTAATTACAAAGAAACTCCCGATCACTATTCCAGTCTATAATGTTGATGGAACCAAGCACGAAAGAGGTTCTATAAAAGAAACAGTGGATCTAATAGTCAGAATCCAAAATCACACAGAAAGAACAACATTCTGTGTTACAGGATTGAGAAAAGTCAACCTTATCCTAGGAGGAACATGGCTAAAGATCCACAATCTGGAAATAGATTGGGAAACTGGCAAGGTAAAATTCACAAGATGTCCACAACAATGCCACATCAAAGTAGTAGCAGAACAAAAGGAACACAAGCAGAAGAAGAAGAAAGAAGTTTCAGAGTTGAAAGAAGTAGATGATGAAGATGAAGATGCAATAGGAAAAGAAGACAAAGTACTATGCGTTATGATTGGAGATCCTGAATTAGAAGCGTCCATATCAAATATATCTCAGGATCTTGCAATTGAAGCGGAAAAATGAAAGATAAAGAAATCATTCAAAGATATAGTACCCAAAGCATATCATGGTTTCAAATTGGTATTTGCAAAAGAATCATTTGATGAATTACCTCCCAAACATACTTGGGATCATGCAATCAAATTGAAACCAAATGCAAAAATGCACATGGGGAAAATCTACAATCTTTCGTTTACAGAACAAAAGGAGTTGGAGAAGTTTATCAAAGAAAATCTGAGATCAGGATGAATCAGACCATCTAAATCACCTATGGCCTCTCCTTTCTTTTTTATTAAAAAGAAATCTGGGGAATTATGTCCTATTCAAGATTATTGATGCCTCAATGAGATTATGATCAAGAATTCTTACCCACTACCTCTTATATCAGAATTGATCGACAAACTCAAAGGAGCAAAATACTTGATATCAGATGGGGTTATAATAATGTTCAGATAAAAGAAGGAGATGAATGGAAGGCTGCCTTCATCATGAACCAAGGATTATATGAACCCCTTGTGATGTTCTTTGGACTCACCAATAGCCCTGCTACTTTTCAAACAATGATGAATCATCTCTTCAGAGAGTTGATAGTGAAAGGAAAAGTGGTAGTCTATATGGACAACATCCTTATCTTCATGGCAATGATTGAAGAACATAGGATTATAGTGGAAGAAGTGTTGAAGATATTATGCAATAACAAGCTATATCTGAAACCTGAGAAATGTGACTTCGAGAAAACAGAGATCAATTACCTTGGACTCAAAATATCCTTTGACAAAATTATGATGGACCCTGTCAAAGTTCTGTTGGTAGTCAAGCAAAGCCCATCTTGCAACACTTCATGGTTAACCCACTTTGCCCTATACAAGGACTGGTAGCTCAGTTGGTTAGAGCACCCTTCTAGTATGTGGGAGGTCCTGGGTTCAATTCCCAGCCAGTTCAATTCTTTTCCCTCATTGTCCCCTGAGGTCCCTGGGCTGATATTAACAAGTTCAAGGTATTGCAGAATGGCCAATACCAACCTCTGTCACAGAAGTTTGCTCCTTCTTAGGCTTCACCAATTTTTATCAATGTTTCATCAGAGGGTTCTCAGATATAGCAAAACCTCTTAACTCCCTTCTACAAAAAGACATAAAATGGCATTGGGATTCAGAACAACAAGAATCATTTGAAAACCTTAAAACAGCATTGTGTTCCAAACCTGTTTTAGTTTTCCCTGAACCCAATTGCCCTTACCTTGTAGAAGCAGACAGTTTGGGTTATGCTACAGGAGCAGTATTATCACAGATGAGGGATGACGAGAAGTGGCACCCAGTAGCATATATCAGCAAAGGACTTTCTCCTGCAGAGAGAAATTATGACATCTATGACAAAGAGATGTTGGCCATTATATGTGCATTGGAGCAATGGAGGCACTATCTGGAAGGAACAGATAGTCCAGTCCAGATCCTTATGGATCACAAAAACCTAGAGTACTTTATGAGTGCCCAGAAATTGAACTGTCACCAGGCTCGATGGTCTCTATTTCTTTCTAGGTTCAACATCCACCTTTCCCACAGACTAGGAAAGAGCTCAGCCAAACCAGATCTCCTCTCGAGATGAGCAGATCATAAAGAAGGGGTGGAACATGACAATGAGAATGTCATACTGCTTAAACCAGAATTTTTCACAAAACCAAACCATATACAAGCAGTATTGACAAACAACATTCCACTCCTTCAAAAGATCGCAGATGAACAGGAGAAAGATGGAGATGTCAAGATGTGGGCAGAACTATTGGCAGATGAATGCAAAATGGCTACCATAGCAGGATGTGGACAGAACAAAAAAGGATTGCTCACTTTCAAAGACAAAATCCTTGTCCCTAATAGCTGCAGAGTGGAAGTCGTCAAATACTGTCATGATACCCCGATTGCAGGACATCCAGGACAATGGAAGACACTGGAGTTAGCGTCAAGAACATTTTGGTGGAAAGGAATGGCAGCATATGTTGGAAAATATGTCAAGAGTTGTGATGTTTGTCAAAGAACAAAAACAATCACAAGAAAACCACAAGGTGAATTGACACCAAATGAAATACCATCAAATCCTTGGCAAGTCATATCTACAGATCTTATTACACAATTGCCTGAAAGCCAAGGATATGATTCAGTACTCATGGTTGTCAATCAATTTTCCAGAATGATTCACATCATGGTGACAACATCAGATGTAACAGCAGAAGGAGTAGCGAGGATGTTCAGAGACAATATCTGGAAGCATCATGGACTCCCCAAAAAGATTATATCAGATTGAGGACCACAATTTGCTTCCAAAATGATGAAGGAGTTAAATCGATTACTAGGCATTAAAACAGCCCTATCAACAGCTTATCATCCTCAAACAGACAGTCAAACAGAACGTATCAATCAAGAGATAGAACAATATCTCAGAATATTCGTTGACCATAGACAATCAGATTGGATGAATTGGCTACCTATGGCAGAATTCTACTACAATAATAGGGTTAATGCTTCAATGAAATACTCCCCATTCATGATCAACTTTGGACAAAATCCAAGAATGGGATTTGAACTGGGCAAGATGTCCACTATTGATTCAGTAGAAAACTTTGTTGAAGGAATGAAGAGGACAAGAGATGATGCAGAGTCAGTGCTGAGAAAAGTGGCTGACAAAATGAAGAAATATTACGACACTCACAGAGGAGCAACACCCGTTTACAAAATTGGAGATAAAGTATGGCTAGATGCAACAAATATTCAATCAGGAAGACCAACAAAAAAATTGGATTATAAATGACTTGGACCATATCCAATCGTAGAGGTTTTGTCAAACAATGCCTACAAATTGACATTACCTAAATCCATGAAGATTCATCTGGTCTTTCATGTTGCCAAACTACTGCCATACATTTCCAATGAAATACCAGAATGTATCATAAAATCTCCACCTTCTCCCATCATCAAAGATGGTATGGAACAATATGAAGTCAAGACAATCCTGAATAGTTGAAGAAACAGAGGAAAAATCCAGTATCTTATCAAATGGAAAAACTACCCAGAAGATGAAAATTCCTGGGAACCAGCCATCAATATCCTCAAAGACATACCCAAACTGGTCAAAGAATTCCATATGAAACATCGTCTTGCTATTCGTACAATTCAAAAATGTTCTATACCAGTCAAACAACTTTCAACATCAGCGAAATTACCCACAAGAGGATCTGAACATGCTGCCAGATTAGATCTCTATAGTGCTGAAGAAATTGTCATTCCCTCACATAGTCAAAAATTAATTGACACCCAGATTGCCTTGGCTATACCAGATCATTGCTATGGCCATATTGCACCTCACAGTGGTTTGGCTGTCAAAAATTCCATCCACATTGGTGCTGGTGTTGTCAATTCCAACTATAGGGGAACTTTGAAGATACTCATCATCAATCTTGGCACTGAAGATTTCATTACTCATCCTGGCGATCACATTGCTCAATTAATCCTCGAACACATTTCAATCGCTGATGTTCACGAAGTTACTTCATTGGATGATACTACTAGAGGAAAAGGGGGTTTTGGATCTATGGGAATTTTGTATGCTCATCGAGTCATCTCGCCCTAAAAGAGGGGGTATTTGTCAGGACGCATTTCTTTTTCTTTTCATTTTACAATTTCTTTTATCCTTATCGCTCAAGATCTACACAAGATATCTTACCAGATTGTCAGTAGATCTTATTGCAATTATGCATGACTCATTCATCATTTGTTACCAAGCTGCTTACTATATATATATGACATATATTCTCACAGTTGTTTACAGAGCTTCCCACAGATGCTGTGCATCCTTACTGATGCTGTGCAAGTTGCTTATTGATCGTTCACAGGAATGCCACGCATTCCTTTATGATACACCTGCCCTAGAGTACATACATGGTCTGTGCACAGGTTCCCATTAGTATATATACTTCAGCTGTATTGTAGTTACTCTTCAGCTGAATACATCTGGGATATCCATTTGCTAAGTGTGATCCATCCCTCTTGTTAGCCCTTCCCTTCTCATCTTACATTGTGTGACCTTGCTGGCAAACATCGGCCTCACAGTTGCTGTATGTGGTGTCATCAGGGTTGATGTGATGATCAGTAGTAGGTCCTGCATATAGCCTGAGATATGCATTGCACATCTGGTCATCCTCTTCATATTTTTAAATCTTGTCTTGATTGAGTGTGATCTTTCCATAATGAAACTTCTCCAGTTTGGTTTCTGTTGCTGGTTCATCAATGAACTTTTCATATGTGGGAACTGTACATGCAGGCTATGGAAGACAACAGCAAGTAGTATATAAATCATGGAGAGGGCATAGGCAAAGCCTAGCATATAGTAGGTTGCAGGCAGTCACATCCCTGCAGCAGTGGGTAAGAGGTCACAAGCACAGTAGGCAAGGTGACATGGTTCAAGTATGCTGCAGGATTGTGTAAGAAGAGGATAATATGGGTGGAGTAATGTACTCACTCAGACAGTGTGTAAGACATCTGAGGAGAGGTAAGGTAGGTAGTCCATCTTATATAGTATGCAGTGGTAGAGTTGTAGCAGAGAGTGGAAAGTGGAATACAACAGCTACCATAAGAGGGGGAATGTGCATCATCCTGGAAATGTATGTGGAGTATGATGTGCTCAGACATGTACATGGGTGTGAAATGGAATCCAAGGAGATAGAAGAGGACAGCCAAAAGAGTACATGTTTGTGTTGTTAAGGGGAGAAAGCTGAATGAAATATTATAGTGTGTACGAGATATTCAACAGGAATGGGGGCTCCATCAACTATAGCATACCAGAGTTGAAGGACAATGAGTGTGCTGGATACTAGTGTGGCTCAGCATTTGTAGTTTGAGGTGCCTTTCAGAGGGGGTATAGTAATTTTTGGGAGGTTTGTGCCCATGGCAGTTGGGAGGTGTTACAAGGCACTTGCTTTGGCACCTCGTAACAGTTTTCTTTTTTTCTTTTTCTTTTCTTTTTATCTTACTTACTAGTAAAGCATAGTATTATTACTACAAGTATGAGCTTAGCTCCACTTTACTTAGTAAGGACTCATTTTTTCTTTCTCTTTTATAGTACTTAAGTATTTACATACTTAAGTGTGAGCTTAGCTCCAAGTACTATATTAGACTTATCATTTCCTTTATCTCTTTTTTATTTATTATAACATTTACTTGCTAAGGACTATTACTATACAATTAGCAAGGACTCATCGTATCTCATCTTTATTTACCTTTGTTTACATCCAGTTCATTTCACACTACTTACACTATGGACGCGACTTACTGTGCATTACTGCACATTATCATTTACTTACTGCACATTGCTGCACAATTTTACTATACTTAGATCTCCAGTTTTGTATAAATAGTTGACAGACTGGCAGTCTTAAACCCCAGTCTTGTCAACTTTGCAATCTAGGGATTCTCCTATTTCTGTGCTTGACCTAAGCTCACTACTACCTCACTTCACTCTCTAAGACTAAGTCTAAAGATCCCTAAGCATCACTAAGACATCTTTACACTCATCATTCTGGACCCTCAATTAGTCATTGGTGGTATCATCCTCATTGCTATCTCATTGATCCCACTCTCTATCATCATCAAGAGCATCTATTATGCCTATCAAGTGCGTATTCACTACCTTGTTACTAGGGGTATTGTTACAGACCTTCCCTAAGACCATCCAATAGGCCACTCTTAGCAGGAGGTGTGTGAAGACTGTGATGGTGACAATGATGTAAGCAATAAGACAGGCACTGTTGACTCCTGTGCACTGGGCATGGCCCATAACCTGTATGTGCAGGCTATGGAATGTTGAATCTCTTTTGTGTTGAATCTCTTTTGTGCATCAATCATTGCATCTCCTACCTATATATTTTCGTTTGGCATTCCCTTCACTACACTCTTTACACATTATTACATACTAATGACATATCACTTACATCACCACCACTTCTACACCCACACCACACATACTCCAGATGACATGCATCCTCCACACATATAGGTATCCTTGTACTTTAGGATCTTCTCTCTGCTTTAACCTTCTTCTCCACCTACTATATAAGATGCACTATATGCACTACATACCCTCAGTAGTTGTCTTACAACAACACTGAGTGAGTACACTTCCTTACCATCTTATCCCCTTTCTCATCACAAGTCCTGCAGCTTTCTCCTCTGCATCATGGCACTATCCTCACTGCCCACACCTACTTGCTGCAGTTATGCTGCACCCTTCAATCTATCTACAATCAATGTTCATTGTTCTTGCTGTCTGCCATAACCTGCACAATCATGGAAGACAACAGCTAGTAATATATAGATCATGGAGAGGGTGTAGGCAAAGCCTAGCAGATAGTAAGTCATTGGCAGGCACATCCTGCAGTGGGTAGTAAGTGGTCATAGGTGCAGTAAGGCAACATGACATGGTTCAAGTACATCAGACTGAAGGTAAGACATCGAAGAAATAAGTGTACAAACCTGCAGCAGGTAGTAAGTGGTTGTGAGTGCAGTAAGGCAACATGATGTGGTTCAAGTGCACTGCAGGGAAGGAGTGAGAGAAAGTGTAGATGGGATGTGGAAAGTACTCATTCAGACTGAAGGTAAGACATGTGAGGAGGTTGTAACATAGGAGTCACATGTTATATAGTGTCCACATGTAAGGTTAGAGCAGAGTATGTAGAGTACAGAACAAGGACTACCTAAAGTGATGTGATGTGCATTGTACAGAGTTTAACATGGGGTGGGTAGTCCAAGGAGATTAGAAAGAAGTAACGTTCATGTTGTACATGTAGGTAATGTGCATAAGAGGAAGCCAAACAAATGCAGGTAACACATACTATCGTTTCAACACCTACTACCACTACATAAGATGGGCACTTATACCACAATTACTCAGACATCTTTCTACCTAGTCTGAGTAAGCACTCTACATTCCCCCACCTTCACTCATGCTCACAGGCTCTGCAGCAGTCTCTATCTTGCTTGGCATTGCCCTACTGCACTCACCCTCACTTACCAGACTGCAGATGCTTACAGCTCTCTCCCCATTTGGGGATATGTTGTCCTACTTATTATCAATGCTACTATTGTTTGTTGCCTGCCCATACCTGCATGCACAAGAATTACAAGCCTTTCAGTAAATCAGGGAAAGCAGGGAACAGATTCAGAGTGTGTGTCTGGCCAGGACACAC
>QLPN01016985.1:0-14554 GCA_003314395.1 Albatrellus ellisii
AGGCTCATCACCGTGCGGGCACCAATCAGGAAACCACCCATGTGCGGGACGATGAGTATGATCGGAAACGGAAGGAGGAGAAAGCCGCTAAGGAGGAGGCAAAAAGAAAACTGAAGCTAGAGAAGGGGGCACAAAGAGCACGTGTAAAACAGGAAGAGGAGTCCAAAAGGAAGCGAGCCAAGGACAAGGCGAGGAGACCTTTTAATTTTGAAGAGGTCTGTTCTCATCATCATATTCTTCGCAGTTGCTTACCTCTTTTCCTTCTAGGAGAAACCCCAAGTCCTGAGTACAATCGCTAACGCATCGTCGGCTGTCAATAATCTCATTAATGCGATAATGGTATACGAACATCTTACCCTTTAAATGCTCTTGCCTGACATTGCATCATAGCTTGTGAACACAGAGCACGATAGCTTGCAGTCTAATGCACGGGTACAGGAGTGTTTGAGTAAGGCCAAACAATTGCGGAAGCCGATTGTGAGGTATATCCAGGTTCGTTGTTTCTATAAAGCACATTGTCTTCATCGCAGCTGACCACATTACAGCTGGTTGAGAATGAGGAATTCATTGGAACTCTGATTGAGACAAACGAACGCATAATCACTGCTCTGGAGACGTATGATAAGGTATGTCAATTCGTGTTAAGTGTATGCTGTGCCACACCTGATGTTCGGCCACAGTTGTCGAAACCTGACTTGACCGAGAAGGATGTGGCGGAAGTACAGGATGGCCTAGCTGCGGTCAACTTGAAGGATTCTCAAGTACATATGTTGCAGGAAAAGCAACGTGCGGCGGTCCAGCGGGCCGTAAGGCAACGGGAGAGCCACGAGTCTAGCGATGACGAGGAACCACGTGGATTTTCGCATGTGCATCCCGACTTACAAGATCTCAGCTTTGGGACTCTTGGCGCGGAACAGCGGTTTGTCATGTCATGTTTGCTTTGGATGTGAATTCATGTTCTGACAAGAGTCTGCCTCAAGCAATCTCCCCCCTCCGTTACGGCCAAATGCAACGCACTCATTACATGATAATGACATGTATCGTCGAGGATCGCTTTCTGACTTCAGTGACTACCAGTCTTCCAACGAGGACTTTCATGCTGGCCCCTCCGCATTGGCTGAACGGCGAACGAATGTCGACGTATCATCAGATGACAATGTTGACGTCCGGCAGCCTGAACGGTCTGCTGGTCCCGAGGATCCCTTTGCTGACCCATTTGCCGACTGAACCAGGGAGTAAGTGTCTCGATTTTTGAGTACTGGGGAATCCACATAACGCTTAACATACTCAGTGTAGTCTGTGCCGATGTAGTCTGTATATACAAGCTATGGAAGGCCTTCCTAATAGCGTAAGTGATAACGCTAGTACTACGGTCGTCATTTGGTCTTTCTGGATTCTTCACGCACGATATCTACTAATGTTCCAGGCTATGTAGTACTATGATGTAGAACAGATATAAGATGAGATCGTATATACAAATTTCTCATTGCTTGTATCTGGACGGCCTGCTGCAGCATTGTTCCCCAAACCTAGTGAGATGTATTATTCATGCATATTGTGAGAAGAATACCAGAACTGTCTGTCTTTATATCCAACAGACGACTCCCCTACCAGTGTCGATGGGCCAGAATGGCTTGAGAACCTGTGGCAAATCAAGTCCGACGGCTTCCCCTACGCTGTCGAACCGGGCGCCGTTCTCGATGAGAGCGACGATCAGGCGTGGTACAGCTGCGGCTGTCCCATTCAACGTGTGTGCGAAAGGCAGTGATCCTGATTGGGCGACTGGAGACGAGGTATCAGATGAGGGGGGCGTGTGTGGGCGGTAGCGGATGTGTAGCCGGCGGGCTTGGTAGTCAGTACAGTTCGATGTCGAGGAGATCTCTCCCCATGCCCCTCGCCCTGGCATCCATGCCTCTATGTCGTATTTACGATAAGCGCTGGCCCCGAGTTCCTCCGTGGGCATGTCTAGAACACTAGTATGGCCATATCAGTGAAAGCAGGACGAAACGAGAATAACATAGTGCAGTAGATACCGGAAGGGGATACGCAGACCGTCGAGGATTTCGATCTGTATTTGTTTCATTTCTTCCATAAGCTCTTCGCTCTTCTCCTGCTCCGACACGACGAACAGCTCGAGCTTGGTAAACTGGTGCACTCGGTATAGGCCGCGGGTGTCGGTACCCCGCGCGCCCGCTTCCGCACGGAACGCCTTTCCAAGACCAACGACCCTACGGGGAAACTCCTGCGCGGCGTACAACTTGTTCGCAAACATGCCTGCCAAGGAAATCTCGGCCGTGCCGGAGAGTACGAGTTCGGGATGTGTGGGCGTCGATGACTCGTCAGTGCGCGAAAGGTGGTACATGTGCGTCACGGGCGGGTCTATTGCGGTATCTCGCGGCTGGAATCCACACCGCTGTGCGATGTCAGACCGGACTACATCAGGCGTAGTAACAGGCATGTATCCGTGCTTGACGGCTATGGACATGGCATAGTTGGTCAGTGCCATTTCGAGGAAGGCTGCTTCATTCAGAAGATAGTACCACGATGAGCCTGTTACAGTGGCCCCGGCCGCGAGGTCCAGCAAATTGAGTTTGCTTGCAACTGCGACATGGTCTCGAGAAGGGGATGCAGGCAGTGGGGTCGGTCCGTGCGTAGAAAGGATGGTAGCTTCGGATTCAGGACCGAATGGTGTGAGAGGGTGAGTGTCATTGGGTACAGCGAGAGCAAGGGCCAGCAATGTGTCCTCAGTTTGGCTCAGCTTTGATTCCAGTTCATGTATGTCTGCCTTCAGAGACTTCGCCTCTTCAAGAGCAGTCTTCTGCGCATCCGGGTCATTGACACTTTTGCTTTCCCGGATGCGATCGCCAACAGTCGACTGTGCATGTCTTTTGGCATTTATAGTATTCAACAGCTGGCGCTGCTCTTGATATAGTCGCGCAATATTCTGTACTGCGCCGAGTGGGAGAGAAACCTTCCGGTTGAAAGCGTTGTGAGACTTATATACCACGTTCTCAGAGATATCGCGGTAGTTGAGCCGCGGCTTTGGCAGAGTGGAATCACGTTTTGTCGAGAAATACCTGGATCTCAGAGATTCTGCTAATCCATGGTATCAACCTCGTCTTAGAGCATGAGTGTCGATGACTCACGAACGCGTAGTGAATGTCTGCAGGACCCAAGCTTGGACACATGACGAACGGAGAGGCCGGACATAGTGTCTTCAGGTTATGACGAAAGGTCTATGAGGCGTGACAGCGCGTCCCGTCACTGTCAGTCACAAACCGCGTCTATCATGACTTCCTCATCCTCCACCAAGGGCAAGGCTCCAGCGAACGCAGACGATACCTCATACGAACTTCCTTGGTATGGCCCCCCTCGCAGTCAAAAACAGCATATTTGACGCGTGGCTGGGACAGGGTGGAGAAATATAGACCACAAGTACTGGACGACGTCGTAGGCAATTCCGACACGATTGAGCGTTTGAAAGTTATTGCTAGAGACGGCAATGTTCCTCATCTCATTATTTCGGTGAATTTTCCGTGCCTTCTGAGGCTGGTCAGGACGTTTACATTCCGGCGGACGCGTCAGGGTATGCCAGGAATAGGAAAAACCACAAGTATCCATTGCCTAGCACATCAATTACTAGGAGATGCGTACAAGGAGGGTGTTTTGGAGTTGAATGCGTCAGATGAAAGGTTAGCACTATCCCTCATATCTTTATCCTTGGGTGTCTGACTGCGTTCACCTGCTTCTAGAGGTATTGACGTAGTTCGGAACAAAATCAAGTCATTTGCCCAGAAAAAGGTCACTTTACCACCAGGCAGACATAAGGTTGTTATATTGGATGAAGCAGACAGGTACGCCATGTCGCGGCCTGTGTACGCTAGCGTTCACTGTGTTTAATACCACCCAGCATGACCGCGGGCGCTCAGCAGGCACTCCGACGGACCATGGAGATATTCTCCAACACGACGCGTTTCTGCCTGGCATGCAATATGTCAAATAAAATTATAGAACCAATTCAAAGTCGATGTGCAATCCTCAGGTATGCAAAACTTCGCGACAGTGAGATCCTCAAGCGGCTAGTGGAGATCTGCCAGCAGGAGAAGGTGAGGTCTAAGGTCTGTACCCGAATCGCCGTTGACACTCGATTCACAGGTCGAATACAATGACGATGGCTTGACGGCCCTCATATTCACATCTGAAGGCGATATGCGTCAAGCCATCAACAACTTGCAATCGACATGGTCTGGCTTCGGCTTCGTGTCAGGTGACAATGTCTTCAAAGTCTGCGATCAGCCGCACCCGATTGTCGTCCAAGCCATCATTCGTGCTTGCCACGACAAAAATATCGAACTCGCCATGGAAAAGCTTGGTGAGCTGTGGGCGCAAGGTTACAGTGCAGTGGACATCATCGTCACCATTTTCCGCGTTGTGAAGAACTTCGATGAGTGAGCTCTAACCATGTTTCAGCCCCTTCTTGGCATTAACGTTATCGCAGACTACCAGAATACACAAAACTTGAGTACGTCAAGGTGAGTAATCAATCATCGAGCCTGGGCATATACTAAACATATATACGAACCAGGAAATTGGCTTCACGCATATGAGAATCCTTGAGGGTGTTGGAACACTCATACAGCTGGGAGGTCTAATGGCCCGTCTATGTAAAATAGTGCGTGATTAAGTTCGTTGAGTGCAGATGAACCTCGTCGTCTAATCTTCCCTACACAGGATATGAAGCCAGAAACGTTCCGCGTATAGGTCGTGATGACCTTGACACCTTTCTGTATTGAGAACGTAGACACAATGCAACCATACGTCCTTCACTAGGTTGACTACCATATACGGGACCACATTCCCACGGCCGGTCGGTAAGGTTTGTCATCAAGATTCAGAATCTGACTAGGAGTCTGGAGCACACCTCGTTTTTATCCTCATCTATGGCCTCTCCGCAGGAAACCCCCGTTACCCTACGATTGAAGCACGTCAAACATATCATCATAGTCTGCTCGGGAAAGGGCGGTGTTGGCAAGTCGTCTGTCTCAGCTCAGCTCGCTCTCTCGTTGTACGCGTCCTCCCCGACAGCCCGGGTGGGCATACTTGATGTCGATCTCACAGGACCATCCATCCCAAGAATGTTGGGCATGGATGGACACGGAGTGCATCAAAGCAGCGATGGCTGGGTCCCAGTGTATGCCGATGGGTCCGGTACGAGGTTGGCGTGTATGAGTGTCGGGTTCTTACTGAAGAAAAAGGACGACTCTGTCGTGTGGAGAGGTCCGAAGAAAAATGCTATGATTAGACAGTTTCTGAGTGATGTGCGTTGGGGGGAGCTGGACTATCTTGTCATAGATACTCCACCAGGTGCGTCTATACATGCGGCGCGGTCGTTGCATACTAAAGCCTTTTCATGACTTATGCAGGTACCTCGGATGAGCATTTGTCACTCCTGGAGCACATGGCAGCTGTCCACGACCGCCTTTCCGCCGTCATAGTCACAACACCCCAAGCGGTGGCACTCATGGACGCTATGAAATGTCTGTCGTTTACGCGGACGGTCGGACTACCAGTCCTTGGGATTATTGAAAACATGAGCGGGTATGCTTGTCCGTGTTGCGGAGAAGTCAGCAATGTGTTTTCTACCGGTGGAGGTGAGGAGATGGCGAGGCAGGAGAGAGTACCATTCTTGGGTAGTCTGCCTGTGGACACGGAACTGGTTACGCTTCTAGATGCATCTGAACCAGGCGGCACGGAACGAGAAGACGAAGAGAGCGCGCAATCATTCAGTCTGTTATCCCGATATCAGAATACGTTTTCAGCAAAGCTATTTACAAATGTCGTGGACGCGGTATTACGGACGTTACCTCGGGTGGAAGAGGGCCCATGGACAGACTAGTATGGACTAATCAAGGGCGTACCTTTGTTGGCGCCATCGATTCATATCAGCCGATGAATGCTACATGTCTAGAATTCGAGAAAGCGAAGAAGGCACGACATAAATGGGCTTCAAGAGCCTCTCAGAGGATGGCAAAGATACAAAAAATAGAATTTCTAGGAGAAAGTGAGGACGACGGGCGGTGGCTCACATGACCGACATGTGTCGGTCGCATGCTGTGAAGCCAAAGATGGAATCATTCGTATCAGTCGTGTAAATATGCTGCCCTGAGCGTTGACGACAGCGTTACCTTCTCGTTCCAATACAACACGACTTTGAGCATCTAAGCTTACATCAAAGACAACAGGCAAGATGCCACGTGAAGCGTCATGCGCACCTGACAGTATATAGGGAAAGGAAAAATGTCCTGGTGGTCAGTGGTCACGAAATCGAGGAGCGGTATCCTCGTTGCCGAATACTATTGCCGTGCGCATTCAATTTCTTTCAGCCGGTTGCTTTCGTCTGCTTTCGCTTGCCTTTCCTCCTCCTCTGACATGGCCATCTCTGTTTAATTCCCCTTAGGCTCTTTATCCTTTCATGACCATTCCATTGCATCTCTGTATTCCTATCTCAGTTGCAATCCGTTCTTACGAATCCCTCTCCAAGCAACTCCAACACCCATCCCTCGGCTGACTTTCACGATGAGAAACGACATCCGTCACGAACGTATATCCCAGGATACCATCAAGATGACCAACCCCTCTGTCACCTCCATGCCTACTATAGCTGAAGGTACTGTATCCTCGTATTTCACCGTGGCAATCTTGGCACTATCTGCGGAACAATGCACTTATTCCGTCACACTACAGAGTTTCCCCCGGACTCGCCTTCTGCATCCACAGCTGTTCCGCCAGTCATCAGAACTGACTCCCCAAGCGACGACGCGTCGGCTGGCTACTTGAGTCAGCGAACCATCCGTCGACGTACTAGCCGCCTCCAACAGTGGATAGAAGATCAATTTCGCCCACCTAGCGCGCGTTTGTGCGAGCCAGCCCTGAAAGACTCGCACACAAATGTATCCAAGACCGCGTTCTCCCTCCCATATCGGGATGGGGGATTGTTGAGATCTAGCGCTGACGATGACGATGACAGACACACGCTGGGGAGCTTTGTCCTTGTGGAGGAAGATGGGAGCAGGGGCGGTGAGCGGGTTGAAGAGGACGTCTTCCAGGTATGCTTCCCACGTGATCGTACCTTCTCCCAACTGACGCCTAGCCGCGGGTTTTTCTAAAGTCTTCCAATGGCGCGTCCTCGCCCGTCCGTCCTTTTGTTTCCTCCGCCCTGCGTCCATACTCCAGCATCTTCCATACCCCGCCATCCCTCCGCAACCTCCATATCACCCTTTCCCCATCCCGTCGCATGTCCACACCTCCTCGCGAGTCCCCTTCTCCTAGCAACCCTCGGCACTCGCTCTTCCACAGGCCCAGCCCTGGGTCCAGTCATGTTCGCGAATCCAGCGTCAGCTCCACGGCCTCCATGACTCGTCCCAGTGCACAGGAAGGTCAATCTACGCCGCGTTCGATCAAGTCCTCTGGTACTTGGCGGTTCAAGCGCCCTAGTGTTCTGGGCGCATTCTCGTCCTCCCCTCCGCCCCTTGCGAACGAATCCTCCGACGAGCTCCCGTCCTCGCGTCCCAGCTTCTCGTCCTCCAACACATATTCGTCTAGCAACACCTGCACGTCTACTGATCTGTCTACGCCCCACAAATCTCAAAGTGGCTCGGTGCGGTCACCTTCCATGCACTCCAAGACTTCCTCACCGTCCCTATGGTCGCTGCCCGCCGATGCTTCACACCTATTCGACCCACCAGGCTCAGAGAATCTCCTCTCGGCCAAACCTGGGGCGATCCGCATACCATTCTCCCTGAAGACACATGGGAACGGCGTGCCACATCTCCGCCGCGTCCCTAGCCTGCTTACTCTTTCTAGTAAGGACAAATGTAAAAGAAGGCTTGTCATTAGCGGCGTTGGAAATGACCAGACGCGGTTCGAGGGCGTTAAGCGGTGGTGTGAGGTGCGTAGGTCGCGTTGCAGGTCAACATTTCCACTAATAACCACTTTCTCCCCGCAGACTTTTGGTGAAATCAATCAGATCACGCGCATGCAGAACGGCGACCTTCATGTCGATTTCCGAAAAGCAGAAGTGGCCGATACGGTATGTTCCGCTATCTCACTAAGAGCCCAGTCACGGCATTGACAGGCCCTATCCGGTAGGTCTGCCGGGTCCATGCGAGAGTCCAGATCGCCGGTGTTGGTAGCGTGGCCTTGTCCTGGTACAACGGCAAAAAATAGAACAAAGATACCTTGCATCATACCTCTGTAAGCAAACCTTGCACTTTGCCGGTCTCCCATTCGCCGTTGACGCTTGCTTCACTAGTGTTACATACACGATCAAAGGGCATCCAGTAAACTCTGTACACTGTATTTACGCTATGCATGACCGGACGACGAACAACATGCTCAATCTATGACCCTGCCACTTACATGCTTTCTCTCTCGTAAGTCCCTTTCGCTTGTGCATTCATTACAAAATCCCCAACTGACGTCCGTCACGAAGACCATCCATATGCATTCCCTCTATCATTTATCAGTCATAGTGCACCTCTTGTCATCTATCTGCTCATCGTTCTACATTAATTGACGTCTGTCGCCTTCGCAATTTCATTCGATACCCTGCTCATAATTTTGCTTGTGCGCCATACTGATCAATATCATCTCCATTGGTGATTCATTGTAAATGTAGAACTTCGCTGATACGTATATAAGCTATCGTCTCTGACACATTCCGAGTCAAACAGGCTCTGTATACATCTTTTGTGATCAATTGAATCGAAAATAGACGTAGGTTCTTCAACATAAGATCCATCATGACCGTGGAAGAATGCCAACACCACTAGTGAAGACCATCAAAAAATTGATTGATTTCGAAACGTCCCCAGAACCCTATCGTACAAGCAGTGGCCAAAAGAGCAGCCAACAATATGTGCCGCGGTTCTGCTCCTGTAACGTACAGACTGACTGCCTCTCGAACATAAGCAGCCCTGTACACAAAACGAAGAATAATGAAGAAAAAAAGAAAAAAAGAATTTGAGAGTATGTATGTGCAATGAATGGCGGATGTAGACGGAGGATATTGTAAAGCGAGGCAGTCCTTACAAGTGAGATGATAAAACCCAACACAGACGTGACCAGGGTAATGAATGGATATGAATGTCTGTAGTACTGGATACGAATTCAGATGTTTGATACCCCTGCAAATGACTGGCACATGAACGAGAAGACCTGAAGTCTGCAATATGTACTTGCACACCGTCGTTAGATATGCACGGCCTGCTGTTGAGGCATTGACTATCCATGCACACCAGCTCCTCTCGGGTCATAGCGAGGAGACGAGAGAGGTCTACATTTTCTTCCTCCAAACTTTTGGTCATGAGCGTCCATGTCTATGTCGACGTTATCTGTACTGTTGTTGATGGAGAGAATGCCATTATGGCCGACCTGTCGAGGGGGACTTGGGGTGTGGCGCAGGCGAGGGCCGCGGGAAGACGTGACTGGGCGATAACTATCAGTCACTCGTTGAAAGGTCTGATGATTATGCTGATCCCGACAGTGACGCCTTGGAGTGTAGGCAGTGCCCTCTTGCTGTGGGTGCAGCATTTGGCCGCGGTGTCCCGAAAAGGCCGTCACAGGTGTGTAGTTCGGGTTTAGCGGGAGGTTATTAACAACAGAAGGGTAACCTGAGTGTGGTGGATGTGGATGGCTCGCAGACACAGACAGAGGGGAGGAATGCGATACTACACCAGGATACCATCCAATACCAGGACCTGAGACCCCTTGAAATGGAATTGTGTAGGAATGATTATGTGTTGCGGAGGCAACACCGGCACTGGCAGTATGAACAGGGTAGATCGGGTATGCGTAAGGAG
Organism: Albatrellus ellisii; assembly: GCA_003314395.1. NCBI lineage: Eukaryota > Fungi > Basidiomycota > Agaricomycetes > Russulales > Albatrellaceae > Albatrellus > Albatrellus ellisii. The sequence continues at coordinate 9,861 of QLPN01016985.1, forward strand.
GCCATGGGCTTTGAAAGGACGTGGGCAGGCTTCGGTTTATCGGATTTGGGCGAGATGGAGAGATCGTCTGACCAGAAGTATTCGACATATACTTGTCAAGAGCTTCTGGAGGGTACACCGGAACAAGGCCTTGCTCTCCTTGGATGAAACCTGTGGGTATTAATGGGGGTTGTTGACGTTGCGGCTCAGTCTGTTGCATCACTACATGCGGCTTCGCTAGATCAGCGTTCGCTGGGGGGACTCCTGCATAGCTCGAATAATAGTAATTATTCAATTGCTATAGACGGTAGACCCATTAGCTGGGGCCATAGAAGTATCATGTCAATATCACCTGATATGCGTTGTTGATAACAGTATCTTCGTTCCCTTGGGGAGGGAAGGAGGGAACGGAAAAGCTGGAGGCGTATCCAGGGACCAAAGGCACAGGGTAGTGGTATGGATGTGCAATCCATGGGTGGGTAGTATAATATCCAACGCCAGGCAGTGGGGGATGCGCGACGACAGGACCCCCATTGCCAAATCCAGGAGTAGAAGACATATACGACAGAGGGCCGGTCGTTCCATCAGGCGCAGCACTTGAAGAGTACTCTGGGGTGGATGACTTCGGCAAACTATAGTTGCCAGAATCTAGCGTACCGTAATTGCTGATTCCTGACAAAGTACTGTCAATATCGTTCGGAACGGCGGTCCTTGAATCATGGACGGTGACATGAGACGTGCTATTGGGTGAGGCAATGGTGTCGACGTGCCTAGTGACTAAGTCACCGTCCCCTAGGTTGTTATGAAAGCGGAATTCGGAGCAAGGTCCTTGGTGGTGATGGCGGTGATGATGATGACTGAGATGCTTCCCTGAGTTGAAGCGCGATCTGGAGTTCTGTTTCCAAGAGCTTCGGGTCTGGGGATTGTTGTCTCGTAGCTGTACACGTATTTGTCGGCCATCATGAACTCGGTTGTGCTACATAATCAGTTCAATTGGGGTAGCAAGTAATAAATTATCCTGACTTACCTCTTCTGACACTGCTCGCACTGCTGAGTCGGCTTCAGCAAAACGAACAAACGCGAACGCAGAACGTTTGTTCACTGCTTAGCATATTAACGTCACCATGGAATGGTCGGTGCTCGTGTCACACACCTGGTCTAACCACTTTGACATCCTCAATCGCGCCATACCTCCCAAACACCTCTTGAACTTTAGTCTCGTCCCATGCATCAAAACCATGCATTGCAAGCCCGCCAACGAAGATGGTGATGGGGTCGACTTCTTTCATGATCGTGTTAATCTCTCCTTCTATCATTGTCGAACCATCCTTGGTAATATCATTTAAGGTAGATTTTGGGGTAGTGGCAGGAGAAAGCACAATTTGATGATCGTCAGCGGTGGGAATGTACTTGAACCCGGTGTCCTCTGGAGTGATTGGGGAAGGATCAGACTCGGGGGAAAGCACTTCAAGTACTTCATTAGCGTCGTTACTGAGATGTAATTTGGTCACACGAGCAGTCGTTGCAACGGCTGTAGAAAACCTTTCGGTTGCTAGCACCCGGCTGGTGACAAGGGCGTGGTGCTGCAGTTCGGAGGAAGGTGAGGTTGAAAGCAACACACGAGAGACTAAGGGGTCGCAGCCTTCGCCTTCTGTTCTCCCTTGGGTAAGCAAAAAGGTAAAGACCGATCCAATGAGCAGTGACTTAACGCACCTCGGGAAGACAGATTCGTTGGGTTGCGCAATCTGATTGTTCCTTCTTCCGCTTCACCATTATTTTGGACTGAGAGGTATGGAGGACCATGAGCGACTCCTGTGTATTGATAGTAGTCGAATCCAGGAAAGTGAACATCAAGGTAGGACGCAAGGGAGCGAACAGTATACCGTGTAGTGCAGACAGGCTATATCCCCCAGGTTGAACAAATGTCCATTCATTCTTATCCCCGGTAGCCGAGGAAGCTACACTGAAGCCTGCGACAACACTACCATTCCCACTACCACTGGAGGTGGAGAGATGTCGTGTTGAAAGCGAGGAGCTCACATGTCCCGCAGTGGCGTCGTTGTTGGCATCCGAGAATGGTTCAGACCGAGGTGCGGTGCTTATTTGACCAATGTCATCGCTCCGGGTATACTCAAGACCTCGAAGGGCACGGCTCGGGGAGTTCAGTTGACTACGAGAAATGTCTGCTTGATTGTGACGCTGGCCTTTGTTGTGTGGTTGATAGGATGTATCGACTGTAGTAGAAGAATGTGCCCACGAAACAGTCAAGTGAGGCACCGTTCGAAGCGTCTGCAGATCGATAACCAAAGTTGTTACTGTTACACAAGATGAGAATAGATGCACGACATACCATCAAAGCGCCGATACAATCATCCTTACGCTCCCATTTAACCTCCCAGCAACCAGAGTCCATGTTCGAAGACCTAGGAGCATCGTGCGGAGAAGGATAAATACGTCTGCCTGCCTCGGCAGCAAACATAATCAATTATGACGTCCAAAGGCGAAACTACTTCTGAATACAGACCTGAATCATTTGTATCCAACTCGGGCTTATATGAGCCAAAGTATTCGACGGGACCGAAGCTTGAGACGATCTTGCTGATTGTCTGTGGGAATATTTATCAACTCACTAACCCCAAGACTAATAACATCAGATATTGAGAACCTCGGCGTCATATTTCAAGGGTGACAGGAGCAGCCCGGCACCATCCAATGGACCGAAAGCTATGTCCGCAGTCTGATGAGGATCAAGGACGCCAGTTGCGGAAGAACCTTCTTTCCCGTCATCAAACTGGCATGCTTCTGTATTATAGACAATTATAGGATATCTACGCGCATACAACCGTGTTAGACTCAAGACGGGAAGCTTAGGTGACGTTTACCTTGACCTAGTACCCTTGAAGATCCTCATTGAGCAAGCGGGTTCAAGTTCAATCAACCTATTCTTGTCAACGTTGGAGGTTCCATCCTCTGTGGGTGGTAAGGACACAACCTGTGTGGGAGCCCTAGTGATTTTATAGTAAGTATGTTCAAATACGCGGCAGACAAAGGCGATTACCGGTACGAGATCAGTAGAGTTCTCAGAAGACGGGCTTGTTCGTAGCGTAGGTAGCGGCCCAAGAACGGTCGAGGTGGCTGAGTTTTCAAAGTCTGTATTAAACGTGTTGCCGCATTTGCGTTCTGATGAAAAGTCAATATTCATGAGAATCAAGAGAAGTAGACAGCTGGAGCACCTCGCATTGTACGAAAGCACAGACGCTACCTCGAGCATCACGAACAACTTTGATGTGCTTCGTTTCTGTATGGACAGATAAATGCTCGGAGAGCAATCGGCTCAATTGATCGTTGTCAACATTGGCAGGAAGACTGCGGATCGATGAGTGAAATCCATTTGTTAGAGAGAAAGAAATCGGCGAACCTTCCAACGAAAACACTGGCGTCGTGAGACATCTTGTCGCCCTTATATCTGATACTAGCGGTGGTGCTTAAGGGCTTATCAAAAGAACGATCTGTAGCACTGCTTGGTTCAGTGATAGCCTGTGAAACGCTGTGAGAGACCAGAGCATTCTGAAGGGAGAGGGGGGAGGTAGAAGAGAGGGAATCAAAACGAGTGCCCCAAGAGCGAGGTCTGAGGATGCCTTTGGGAGCCATAGGAGAATGGTACATGTAAAGATGGAATAAAATCGAGGGCAGGAGAGCTGAAGATACGATGAGATATACGAATGCTTGTAGAATGAAGGAGAAAGGGGGAGGAGGTACGAGAGTGAAGACACCGGAGGGAATGGGGAATGCCGGGTCACGGCGAGATATGTCCCAGGCTCAGATCCAAGGAGAGAGGTGGAGCAACGGTGTCACAGTGGAAGTATGGAAGCTTCTTATTGGCAGCGTCCTTGTCCCTTGCCTCGGCCCACACTCCCTCGTCACCTCGCACCTTGGCTGTCACGGTGTACTCCACAGGAGACAGCCTTAAATGCGAGAGCCACTCGCCTGGGAGACATCAAAAGCTGTAACAGGACACAACGAAGATCATCCCGGATCGTTTGCGATCCACTCGTTTTCGTCAGGTGGCAGATTGAGAGCCTCATGTGGTCCCCATCAACGAAGAATCAGCCTTTTAGACATGGTTATCCCCTTTTTGGCCAACTGGTGATATTACGGAGCAACAGACGCCTGAACGTTATTCGATATGAGTCGAGGAGATCTGACATTGGCATTAACGGCCCGATCGTGACTTTGAACATAGCCTTATATGGCAGGTGTCCATGTTGGAATGAATGAGGAACCGCCCCAATATTAATGCATAGACGCTGCTGTTCGCTGATCCTTCTCACTTCTCCCGTCCCGAAGGCCAGCGCTAGCCATGACAGTTTCTATAATTCCGCCGTTCATACCAATTTTGGGACGCTTGGATACTTCTTGCGTCCGAGTCAGCACTAGTGTGCGAACTCACCTGGCGATTTCTTGCCGGTTTTATGGCTACCACTCCGCCATCGGAGCGGATCGAACACCTTCGAGACAACGGTAGACCCGAGACTCTGTGCAGTGTCACGGAACCTTAAGCAACCTAGATGCTGTCTAATGCGGCGAGCGTCGCTGCAGTGAATCGAAACAGTCAGTTAGTCTAGTCTAAACACAAGTATAAACTCGAAAGGTTGTGCGATCGCTTGAGTGGAAACAGTAACTTTTTCATAATTGTCGCGGAGTTAATGCCAGTT
>QLPN01017110.1:0-18716 GCA_003314395.1 Albatrellus ellisii
ACACGCTGTCTTTTTTGTTATAGAAAAAGGTACTACAGGATGTATGAGTCAATGTATAAGAGTGGAGACAGAACAATTAACAATTGAAAGGTACGTATCACCCACTAATGTGAATAAATTGGAGGGTATGATGAAAGCGGTGGGGGCTATGCTACACCACTAGCAAAGCCAGAGGCCTCATTGTGTGTGTCGGAAGAACGGCATACCGAAAAGTACGACCTGAGTCGTCGTCATAAGATGAATGTATGATTGTGTAGCAGGAATAACAATCCGCGCATCCCCAAGGACAAAGAGCAGCACAATAGGTTAGCTGTTATATTTGATGGTCTCATCAAGACTGATGGTCGTTCTAGCAAGTCTATAGTCGGTGTGCTCACTTTGTAACACAAGACCAAATTGTCACTTTCACGCGTGAGGGATATAGGGATATGTCCCCGGACGTATTTGATTAATCACGAAAGGTGATACAGCTGCTCATGCGTATTATGTACATTGGCCTTCCCTAGTTGGCTTAGAAGGGCAGCGTTCGGTTAGGTGTCAGGGTACGAATGAATGTAATAAATGTTGCAGGTTTATCGGATTTTGCAGGAAGTAATTGGCATGGATTGAGCACCGTCTGCATTCCGCACGTGGGATTGCTATTGATATTGATGCTGTCAGTGCAGTCGACTTGCTTGTGACGGATAGCGTCAATTCCCATCCGTCGGGCACTATTTTGGGGGTGTAAGCGCCCATCTTGTCCTGTAACAACGGCTTATAAGCAAGTCGACTGTATATGGGCATTACATAGTCTGTATGTTCCGTGTCCAAGTTGTGCAATTTTACGGTGTTGGTGCTTGAGGTCAGGCGTAAATCTTTTGTCGCAAGCTGGTCATTTGAACTGGCATGAAAGAAATCAGACCGTGACCGTACTGCCACAAACGCCACACCCGATCAATTCCAAGTGAATACACACACATCGTTACTCGGCAGTCCAAAACACGCCTTTGTCATCTCACACCCCGCGTCCCAATCTTATACTCAGTGATAGTGGAGACAAGTGTCACGTAGTAGAGTGCACCACATGGACGACGACCTTTCGTTTGGAGCGGACGTCTGGGTTACCGCCAGTAGCTCACCGGCCTCCGCAACACAGAGGCCGGCTGTGCTCGCTCCCTTTTCCACCATTCCCTCGTTCGTTTCATCCGTAGACGAGGATGGCGATCTCGACGACTTTGGGCTGCAGGCGCAGGCGGCCGTACCGGGCGCAGACGACGACGACTTTGGCGACTTTGGCGACTTTGGCGAGGCACAGGGGCCGGAGGCGGGGTTTGCGGATGACATGGCGCTCGAGGAGCAGGCGTGCGTGGCTGGGCCGTCGTCGGGGGACTGGCAACCTGCGCGCCTGGACCCCCTGGCGCCGCGGGCGGAGCTGGAGGAGCAGATTGAGGAGATCCTGGGCGCGCTGTGGGTGGAGGACGATCTGGGGCAGGTGCTGACGAACGAGGACATTAGGGAGGTCGGCGGGCTGAAGCAGGTGCTGATCACCCCGGAGAGGTACTGTGCGTTCTGCTGCGTGCAGCGTCCCGCGTCTCATGTCTTATGCACGCGCGCAGCCGTGCGCTGTACCAGGCGCTCTTCCCGCCCGCACCCCCGCCCGCGCAACCCCCTATCTGGACGCGCTCACGAATACGGCAGCAGCACCTTATCGCGCTCGGCGTCCCCGTCAACCTCGACGAGGTCCTCCCCCGTGCGAATGGCAAGCCCATGCCCGCGTTGCAGATCACAACGCGGCCCATGTCCGCACCCCCCATCCCGCGCCATGCGCCGGGCGCACCTTCCGGCGCGGCGTCGTTGCATAACTCCAGGGCGGGCACGCCGACCTCAACCGCATCGCGGGGTGCGTCGTCTGTGGCCGCGCAGCTCGGGCTTGGGCCCCGGCCGCAGGTGGACAACGGGCACATAGCAGAGCTGCTGAGCCTCACGCCGGGTATGAGCCTCTCTCTGTTCGTGTTGCTGCGGACCCGGGTGCTGACGCACGGTGCAGACCGTCTGACGCTGCTGCCGCTGCCGGTGCTGGAGGCGCGTCTGGAGAGCCTCCGCGTGCAGACGGCCAGAACGTCCATGCTACTTACGTATCTGCTGCAGACGAAGGATGCGCTGCAGCAGGACTCGGAGACGTACAACAAGCTTATTGGGGAGCTGGTTGGAGAGGCGCAAAAGATGAAGACAGGCAAGCCTGTACGAAGAGGCACGGGGGGTGTCTGAATGGCCTGTATCTGAGATGATATATCTGTTTTCTTCATTGAGCGCGTCGACATCGTACATGAGCCAATAGTGCTAACGCCCATGATGTGACGTAATAGCATCCCAGCTGTATCTCTCGGTCGCCGACAGCATAAGGCCGTCTCGCTATGAACATTTCCCACCCACAGTCCTAGCACCCCATTCTCTCGGACGACATCCGTCTCTCTCATCCTTCGTCTGAGCCTGCCTCAGTTGCGCCACGTGCCACCAGACATACATACTACAACTGCCCTGGACACTCTACGACATGCATGGGCAAAAGGCCTTGCACCCACCCTTGACTGACACAGTGTATATGCTGCCCCCTTACCATACCCAGTGGCGCTTAGCGTGCCGCTGACCTTGCTCGGGATACCCTCCTAGATGTTCCAATCAAACATGTCTTCAATTCAAAATAGGCACATGTAACAACAAACCGTGGTATTGGATGACGTAGATATGCATTTGTGCAAACAATTATGTGTGATGTTTCCTGTTTTTATTTATTTATTTTACATAGAAGATTGAGTTGAGATTGCTAGGGAATAATTGATATGCATGCTACTACGTCAAAAGGCTTACAAGGCATGTCAATTGTGTGGAATGTAACAATAAGAGGGACAGCTGGACACTTGTGGAGATATAGCATCTACGGAAGTGATGATGATAGAATTATGCGTTCTACAGAAAAAAATGACGCAGTGAGAGGCTATTCCGTAGAGTCAACGTTATGCTGTTCTTTGTGGCGACTCCCATCAGTTTCCCCCTATTGCAGGCGAGGAGTTAGTGTTGAAACACACGGTCGGACACACGCAAAATGACACATTTGTCCTACATGGGGGGGGGGGGGGGGTAAAAGGTAGGGCAATCACGCGAGGGCATGCAAAAAAAATAGCTAATTTTTATATCCCAGACCCTGCATCCGCACTGCACCCGCGCTGCGAGATCACATAAGCTCGCACGGACCGCGCCCGATTTCCAATGGTTAGGCGTGTTGTACTATCCAATATCAAAGCGACGAATTTGAGAACAAGGGTTGTATGCGAAAAATCAACCTCGGACAATTGTCATCCCACGTCGACAGTGCTGTACTTCATATCATCAGTACTTCAATTGTCCATCCAACGACACAATACAAGGTAGAAGATTTGTCAACAGGAACAAACTTGAAATGTACGGCCACAAAGCCAACGGCGAAAGCACGTCGACTGGAGCAAGCCCTTGTAACATAAAACATTACGACGGATCTAGGCTTAACTAATGACGCAGGAGTAACAATTGTTCTACATGCTGAAGAACCAAATCCTGCAGATGTTCTCGAGCTCAAACAATACCCTTGGTAAAGCTAGATACGTGCCTCATAGGGACACTGAGCCCTAGTGTGTAGCTCGTACTGTAAATGCAATTGTTTGGCGAGGATGCCGTGCCTGGAGGTTTCCGACTAGTATACAGCCGGAAGAGGAAATTGTTTGGTGAGGACGCTGTGCTTCCAGGTCTCCCACGCCCTTAGTCCTAGTGTGCAGCCGGAAAAGGCAATAGCTTACAGATAAAAAGGGCAACTTTATACTGGGATTGCAGCTCTCCTAGGGATGATTAGGTAATTATGCTGGACAAAGCCTTACTCTTCAAGCAATGGAGTCGGGATCTTTTAACTTCTCCTGCTTGATACTCAGTCTACTGGGGTATTGACTTTGGGACCTTTCTGTCCTCTTAAGTCCAGTGCCATCTTTGCAAGCCACACATTCTCATTACCTTTTACAGCTGCATGCTAGGTTATGCATGGGAAACCTGCAGGCACAGTGTCCCTACCAAACAAACTGATCAAGTGGTTTTTCTGGCTGCTTCAGTTTAAGTCGTGTATGTTGTGTAACTTGTGTTGTGTATCCGACTCTCTTGCAAACAAAAAGATACGACATTGTAAGGTATCTCGAATATATTCATGGCTGGCTCAATAGGTGACGAATTCTCTCATAGACCTGATGGCTTTGTGGTGCACGTATGATCTAATATGGAAGGGGAGGAGCGTTGTTTGAGCTTGACAACATCTGCGGAACTCTGTTCTTCAAGACGTAGAACAATCACAACAATTGTTCCTCTTGCGTCGTATGCCACAAGGACCCGCTCCAGTTGTGCTCCTGCCTCCGGCTTTGTGGCCGTACACTTCAAGTATGTTCCAAGTCGACAAGTCTTCGAGCTTGTATTGTAATATCAGGGCCAAATGGACAATGGAAGTACTGATGACATGAAACACAGTAGTGTTGATGTAGAATGATAATTGTCTGAGACTGTTCGTATACAATTATTGTTCTCAGATTCGTGGCTTGCCATTGGATGGTACAACATGCCTAATGGTCGTTGGAGGGAGAGTAGAGGAGTCTGTGTTGCATTCAGTGCTATAATCATAGGTCTTTATATAGTACAGCACTACGCTTCGAGGCACGTCCTTGTGTGTCTGTACTCGTGAGAGTGCATGTACGTGGGCAAAGACAGGATAATGTGGATCAATCACAATACAATCTAGAGTTAGTCAACCTTGGCAACTGTAGCGTATGTAACTGAACAAGAGGGAAGTCGTCAACAGTTTATTGTCCCCACAGAGTGGATGGGAACAGAGTGGATGGAAACAGACAGTGCTCCACTATGAAAATACAATAGGAAGTTGATGCCATCAGGAGTAGGAAGGCGAATACGACAATTTGTTAGGAAATAATTGATACGTATTCTACTATGTCATGTCAGTTGTATGGGATGTAACAATAAGAGTAATAGCTGGACACTTACAGAAATGACGAGAACTATAGCATTTGCGGACTTGGAGTGATAGAACAATGCCTTCCACAGGGTAGTAATTGATGCTGACGTGGACAAGAGGCTATTCAGTGGACCTATGCTGTACTTTGTGGTAATTCTCATTAGTCTGCCTCTGTTTCAGGTGAGAAGTTTTGACCATATGACACTCTTGTCTTTTGGTCTTACTTCTGTCTCTCTTGTTGGTTATGACTGCTACTTGCTCGATGACATCTCTGAGTCACACTCACAGGGTCAAGAATATATTCTGTGTCCGTGGGAGATACACTGTATACCTTGAAATACTTTCATCATCATCTTGTATTTCAAGGTCTACGGTGTATATTTCTTGGGCAGAAATGCTTGATCCTCATATTTAGGACCCTAGAGAGCCAATGTGTGAAGTTGGCATTCTATAGGAAGGAAATTCCTGCTCTACACATAGTCACATACTTTGAAGGTGTCCTCTGAGTGTCTGCTAATGTGTCACATGACTTTCCTGGTGTATAGTAAGTAGTACTACAGTAAGTAACAACACTTGGATCAAAATTACTATTCACTGTACTGTATTTGTTTTCTTGACCCATCCTCCACCATTATCTCTCACCCTCCATGTCCTAATGGTAATAATGTCAGTAGTACACATGTAGTAAAAAATGTGTACCTTTTTTGTCTGTAGTGGCATTTACATCTTCTTTTTTATTATTAAATCCATTGTTGTTATGAAGACATGCCCCTGCCCCATGCCCTATGCAAGACATAACCAGTGAGTTATGTTTGGGTTGAAATAGAGCCAAGAATAGCCCAGCCATTAGACAGTGACGTAATAGCATTCCGAGTCCTAGTCCGATGTCTTTTTCATCTGTCACTGAGTGAGGCTGTCTTGCCATGAATATTTCCCATCCCATACCGTCCACCGTCACCAGCGTCTCATTTTCCTTCCTCACCTCGGACGACATCCGTCGAATCTCTGTCAAACAAATCACCAACCCTGTCCTGCTCGATGATCTGAACAGACCGAACATTGGCGGCCTGTACGATCCGGCCTTGGGGCCGGCGGAGAGGCGTGACATGTACGCGCACCACTGGTCAATCTTTTTATGCTCGTCCATCGTCTGAGCCTGCTTCAGCTGCGCGACATGTCGCCAGACATACTACAGCTGCCCCGGACACTTTGGGCATATCGAGCTGCCCGCGCCCGTCTTCCATCCCCTGTTCATGATGAACATGTATAACCTCCTCCGCGCGACCTGTCTCTTCTGCCACAGACTCAAGCTCCAACGGTCTGTGGTTCGTCTTTCCGGATGTCTATGCCACGCCTTGCTTCCTGACGTGACGGCGACTTGTAGATCATCAAGTATGCTGCGAAACTTCGCTTGCTGGAGAACGGCCTGTTGGAGGCAGCAAGAGGCCTGGACGACTTGCACATGCGCACCCGGAACAAGGCTGTTGACAACGACGACAACGACAACGACGACGTTCCAGAGGAGTCGCTGAAGGAATTCGAGGCACGCATCAATCTCTATCTCACGCTTATGCTCCAGCGAGCTCCCGGCAGCAAACGCGACAACTACAAAATCAGTCTCGTCTACCAGGCGCGGAAGGATTTGATCATAGATTTCTTGAAATCAGCGATCGTCAAGAAATGCCAGAATGCCAGCTGCGGCGCGTAAGTGGTCTCTGGTAGAGTCTTGTGTATATTGACTGTAGATGTCATTTTGTTTTATAAAGCTATGGCTATACGTTCCGCAAGGAGGGGCATACGAAAATTATCGAGTATGACCTGACTGCGAAGCAGAAGGTCATTCACAAGGCGTTGTCGATACGGCGGCCGGATGTACTCTTGCAGCGTCATCCGTCAAACCAAAATGGCAACGCGAACGCGAGCAAGCCAGAAGACACGGACGTAGAGATGTTAGACGAAGAAGGGTTTGCGGGAGATACTTCGTCGTCCGATGAGACGGAGCAGGCAAATCAAGTACAGCAGCTCCCCCGGTCTGCAGACGGGCACGTGAAGTCAACCAGAGGCCGCAACGAGCGCATCATGGCCCCGGAGGAGTGTCGCGCGCACCTCCGTCGGCTGTTCAAGAATGAAACAACGATGTGTTCTCTCATATTTGGGCGGCACGGGCCCCTGGCACCCGTATCAGCTCATGGGTTTTCTGTCGCCTCGGCAGACATGTTCTTCATGGAGGTCATCCCTGTCGCCCCGACCAAGTTCCGCCCGCCTGCCAACATGGGCGAGACACTCTTCGAGCACCCGCAGAATGAACTGCTAGCTAAGGTCCTCAATACGTCCTACCGTCTGCGTGACCTGAACGCGGAGCTGCGCGCGGCATCGGTCAAGACAGCCGAGTACGACGATGCTGCTCGGAGGACGATTCTGGGCGCGTTATTGGAAGCACTGGTCCAGCTGCAGGTCAATGTAAACAGCTTCATTGACAGCAGCAAGAACCCCACGCCTATGAGGCAAGGTAGGCTTCCACCGGCCGGTATCAAGCAGAGCCTCGAGAAGAAGGAAGGGCTGTTCAGGAAGCACATGATGGTGCGTATGCGCTATCCAGCACCGGCTTCTATACGTTTGATGTATGCAACGTCTAGGGAAAACGTGTCAATTATGCTGCACGCTCTGTCATCTCACCCGATGTGAACATAGAGCCGAATGAGATTGGCGTCCCACCTGTCTTCGCGCGGAAGCTCACATTTCCAGAACCAGTCACTCCTGCGAATATCCACGAGATGCGGGAACTCGTGATCAACGGCCCGTGGAAACATCCAGGGGCGTCCATCGTCGAGTACGAAGACGGTCACCAGCAGCACCTGGTCTGTCTTCACCACTTAACGCACAGCTAATATCTAACATCCTTCAGGATAAACTTACGTTGGAGCAACGCACTGCGATCGCAAACCAACTGTTAACGCCGCAGGAGGGGAACCAGGGCACCTCCCGCTCTGGCTTGTCTACACGCACGGTATCTATCAACAAGAAAGTCTATCGACATCTCCGGGACGGAGACATGTTAATACTGAACCGGCAGCCGACGCTGCACAAGCCGAGCATGATGGCCCACAAGGCCCGCGTTTTGCAAGGGGAGAAGACTATCCGTATGCACTACGCCAACTGGTGAGTTGTGATACACGCACAGATGAACCATTGTCTTGATGCTTATGTTGTGTAACAAGCAACTCTTACAACGGTAAGGCTCCACAGCTTCCATTGCTATATGCGGAAGTCTGACTGATCTGCGACTAGCTGACTTTGATGGAGATGGTGCGTAAACCATAATGCTGTACTTACTTCCTTGTCTGACGCGGTTTAGCAGAAATGAACATTCATTTCCCCCGTGCGTCCGCTCGAATCTGGGTTTCGGACCAGCAATGACATATTGAGTTTGACAGAGAACGAAGTCGCGCGGGCCGAGGCAATGTTTATTGCTAATACGGATAATCAGTATCTGGTGCCCACTTCTGGGAAACCGCTACGAGGGCTTATCCAAGATCACGTCGTCGCCGGTGTCTGGATGACTGCCCAGGATTCGTTCTTTAAACGCGAAGAATACTTCCAGTTACTCTACGGCGCCCTGCGACCGGAGGATGACTCGGTGCATCACAGTGGCCGGCTGCTCACGCTGCCCCCGACGATCTGGCGGCCTAGACCTCTATGGACGGGGAAACAGATCGTAAGCGTTTTTAAGACGACATCTAAGTTGCACGATGTCCAATTTTGCACAGATCTCCACTGTTCTGTTGAACATTACACCAAGCAATGCCAAGGGCCTCAATTTATACTCAAAAGCCAAGGTTCCAGGAAGTGCATGGGGCAAGGGATCCAAGGAAGACGAGGTCATCTTCATGGACGGCGAACTGCTCAGCGGCGTGCTGGACAAGTCTGCGTTCGGCGCTACGGACTTTGGTCTGGTGCACTCGGTGTATGAGCTTTACGGCGCGACAATCGCAGGCAGGCTGCTGGGCATCCTGAGTCGCCTATTCACCAAGTTCTTGCAACACCGCGCCTTTACGTGTCGAATGGATGATCTTGCGCTCACGGCGGAGGGCGATGCGAACCGAACCGAACTCTTACGTCAGGGCGAGAACTTTGGCACCGAGGGCGCAATAGACAACTTCCCATCCCTGAAGGATACGCCCGTAGGTGACCGGCCCGCCGCCCTCGTCCACTTCCTGCGCGATGTACTGCGCGACGACAGCAAGATGGCTGGCCTCGACATGTCGGTGAAGACGAAGTTGGCGAAGCTGACGAAGTCTATCGCGGACGCCTGCATGCCACACGGCCTGCTGCGCAAGTTCCCGCACAATCACATGCAGGCAATGACGCAGTCCGGCGCGAAAGGTAGTGCGGTGAACGCACAGCAGATTTCGTGTGCGCTGGGGCAACAGGAGCTCGAGGGCCGTCGTGTGCCCGTTATGGTTAGCGGGAAGACGCTCCCGTCGTTCAAGCCATTCGAGACCAAGGCGATCGCAGGCGGCTACGTCGCAAGCCGCTTCCTGACGGGCGTGAAGCCACAGGAATATTTCTTCCACTGTATGGCGGGTCGTGAGGGGCTCATCGACACCGCCGTCAAGACATCCCGCTCGGGCTATCTCCAGCGCTCACTCATCAAGCACCTCGAAGGCATTCGCGTGCACTACGACAATACGGTGCGTGGTAGCGACGACTCGGTGTACCAGTTCTACTACGGCGGGGATGCGCTGGATGTCACAAAGCAGAAGCATCTCTACCAGTTCTCATTCATTGCAAAGAACGACATCTCGTTACTGAATCGCTATCAGCCGCGGCATGCCACAGACGTCCTAGACGACACGACCGCAGTCGAATACATGAAGAAGGTGCTCAAGCGGTCGACCGAGCGCAAAGACAATAACACGCCGTCGAAGCGTGACAAGTTCGACACGCCGATGGCGCTGTACAACCCCGTGCGTTATCTCGGCAGCACATCCGAGAAGTTTGCGGAGAAGCTGGACCAGTACATCAAGTCGAATCCAGACAAGCTGCTCAAGGCCGCAGACAAACAGGGTATATTCAAGCCTAGACGGAGAGATGCTGCCCTGACGTCGAAGCGCTTGCGACTGCTCATGCTGTTCAAGTACATGCGCAGCGTTGTCGAACCAGGCGAGGCCGTCGGTCTCCTCGCCGGCCAGGGGTAAGTTCTCTGCACGTGTTATACCTTTCCATCGCTCAGTTCCGACTGAATGCACTTTTAGTGTCGGCGAGCCCTCCACGCAAATGACTCTGAACACGTTCCACTTCGCAGGTAAGTAGTCTCCACGGCTCGTTATCCTTCCGACTCACTTCTCACAAGGCCACGGCGCGGCAAACGTCACGCTTGGTATTCCGCGCCTGCGCGAGATCATCATGACCGCGTCCACGAAGCCCAAGACGCCGTCAATGACGATGACTGCGCGCCGCGACACGCCCGTCGCGCAGGTCGATGCATTCTGCAAGAAGGCCAGTCGGCTAACGCTAGCGCAGATGATTGACAGCGTAACGGTGACAGAGCGCCTGACAGTGAACGACGGCGCACGGAGCAAGGTATTCACAATCCGTATCGCGTTCTTTCCTGAGGCAGAGTACCGCGCGGAGTACGACGTCGAGCCGGCCGACATCCTCGGCACGTTCAGCGCGCGCTTCCCGCTGCTGCTGAAACATGAGATCATACTGGAGATGAAGAAACTTGATGCAGACCTCAAGACACAGATCGCGCAGCTGGGAAAGGGGCGTGCGGCGCCGCAGGCAACGGCGCAAAGTGGAGAGGATGAGGACGAGGACGCGGGGGAGCCCCAGGGGCGGCGGCAGGACGAGGATGGGGTGAGCGAGGTCGGGGACGGAGACGCTGCGGAGGAGAAGCGCCGGCGACAGACGTTGCAGCAGGCGTCGTACGAGTCGGATGAGGACGGGGACGGGAGTGAGGGCGCAGGAGAACTGGGCGAGGCAGCGATTGAGGTGCTATATACGTTGGATGGTGGGGATGGTGAGGTACTGGAGGACGGTGAGCAGCGGAAAAAGAGGAGGAAGGGCGACTGGCTGCGGGAGCTCGTGCAGAAGACGGAGGAGAGGTTCCTCTCACACTTCCCGCATGCAACGACGTTCAAGTTCCAGGAGAGTGGGTGTACCATCGAGCTCGAGGCGCGTTCCCTTCCCTTTTTCTCTGAGATGGTGTGATTGCGGTGCTGATGCGTCTGTGGTTCAGTTTGGGTCGGACATGCCGAAGCTGCTTTTGGCGGGCATTGTCGAGCGGACCTGCGTTAAGACTGTCGTGCGCGAGATATCTGGAATCACAGACTGCTTCCGGATGCATGAACTGAGCAAAGACGGCACGATAATGGTACGCACCCCTCTTGCCGACGCACACATCAGTCTGCCTGCCTACTTACGACGGTCAATGCAGATCTCGACGAACGGGTCGAACTTCCGCGGCCTGTGGGGGTTCGCGTGCAGCGGCGAGGAGTGCATCATTGAGGAGGACGAGATCTACTCGAACGACATACACGCGATTCTGTGCAACTATGGGGTCGAGATGGCGCGCGCGGCGATCGTAAAAGAGATGAGCGGCGTGTTCGATGTGTACAAGATCGACGTCGACATCCGCCACCTCGAGCTCATCGCCGACTACATGGTACGTCCTTTTTCTTCTCTCTTCGCCCCCCTCTCCTCTCCTCTCCTCTCCTGTCTGACGAGGACCAACACCGGTAGACGTTCGAGGGCGGATACAAGCCGTTCAACAGGAAGGGCATCGGGATGCACCCGTCGCCGCTGCTCAAGGCGTCGTTCGAGACGACCGCTGCGTTCCTCTCGGACGCGACACTGTATGGAGACTTTGACGACCTGCGCACGCCGTCGGGAAACCTCGTCGTCGGGCGCCTGAACCTCAGTGGGACGGGCGTGTTTGATGTCGTCGCCCCACTCGAGCAGCATCAAAATGTAAACGGGGTCGCAGCGTAGCGCGCGGCTGCGCGGCCCTCCGAAAAGTATACATGTATAATAGTCACGTTTATTGTGCTCTGCCAATGCGGTGCTCGCATTTGGCCTTGATATTGGGTCCCTCCCGTGTTTTCGTGAGCTCCAACCAGTACTGTTTTATACTAAATACCGCACAAACATATATGTATACGATTTGCGAAATTCTGTGGGTTTTTTCGACCTCTGGATTATCTGGTCGTCATCATGTGGCTGATATGATGATCAGATCTAAATTCTCCCTGGATCTCACTACAATTTAGATCGCCACCCTGAGTCCCTTGTTATGGACAGCAGCAGTTGCTGATCTCAGCAGAAGACAGTCGTTCTGCAATTGATAACGTGCCATGCGGAGTCGCGAACGGCTGTGCTACAGGGATGATGCACGAGCCTGCGACGACTCAGGGTCAACAAGGCTGGGCTTAGTATTTACACAGAAGGTTCCCTCGTGCGCAGTCCCTTCCCCTCAGTCTTCTACGAAGAAGCTGAGGTTGGTACTCATCAACAATACCGTCCATTTGCTATATTTCTCACCATATCTCTATTGCAGAATGTACCCCCTATTCTGCACATTCGCTTCCCTATATTCCTGTGGAAAGCTATCAATTTACGGCGGTCCTAAACATACAATGTGGATGACTGACCGGAGCCAATGGAATCAGCAGCGTTGGTGATTTTCAAGAAAGCTGAGAGCCTGAGTCAGCGAGGCGAGGTGCGAGTCATTAATTAGAACGCGCGACGCGTGACAGGACGCGGCGAGAGTGTGACGGGACGCGTGTAATTTGCAACCATGGCGAGTTGGATTCTCAGGCTGTCCTGGCCAACTCCCACCCACCACCCACCATCTGCCATCCACTGTCTCCCTCACCCGACCCCCCGACCTTCTCGTCACCGTCTTCCAACATTGGCCACACATGTCACGGGCGCCTCTTGTCGACCTTCCCCTCGACCGTTTTGGTCCGCCTCCGCCCAACCTAAATATCCCCTTCCACCCCTCCAGCCCATTCAAACGGCCCTCCTCCACCAAGCGTCCCCTCTCTCCGAGTGGGCCGACGCACTATAACCCCACCAAGCGCCGCATTCTTGCTCAAGAGGGCGTTTTTGCCCCGTCCAAGAGCCCCCTTCCCTCCTCGCTCTCCTCACTCTCCTCTCTCAGCACTCTGCCCTCAGCGCCGGCCTCGCCACACATCTCACCCTCAACCCATAGCGGCCGCTTTGCTCCCGTCTACTTTCACAGCCTACTACAGGGCCCTGACAGCCCCGCGCGACGACTCAACTTTGGCAGCTCGTCCATGCGGCACCGGGGCTCATCCGCGTCTGCGTCTTCCGGGGATTCCTCGGGCCCAGTGACACCTTTCACTTCCCCGCCACCGCCTGCGGCCGGCCCGTGTGCACGCTCAGCCGCACACGCACGGTCGCTCCTCGTCGCCCGCGCGCCGCTGCCCGCGCGCGACCGCCACTCCGTGCACTACCCGGGCTTCGACGTCTTCCAGGACACACATGTCTCCGCCGCGCTCCTGAACCCGCCGCCACACGCTGCAGCCGGCCTGCGCAGGAGAGCTGGGGATGCGGATAGAGAGAAGGAGAAGGAGAATGTTGTACCGCGCCGGCGCACGCGCAAGTCGGTGGCGTCGTCGGAGTCCAAGCGCAGGAAGACGCCTGCTCTGAGTGAGGATGCTAGGACGCCCATGGCATGCGACAAGGATATACTGTTGCAACCATCACTGCGGCGCTCCGCACGGCTGGCAATATCGCGAGGTACGAGCGCGGAGGCACAGACACCGGTGCAGGTACGGAAGGCACTGCGACGGGTGCTGGTGCACGAAGCGGACGAGCAAGGTGATGATGACATGGAGCTGTAATTACAGCTTTCATGTCCGTGGCTGCTGTGTAGACAGAGCCTCTACGTGACTTCGAGACATACTATAACTCTACATATCTTTATCCATTTGATTCGCTGCATTCGCTCTTTTGTTTGCTTCTCCTGTGCAGGTTCCTTGGTTCGCGCTTTGGCTCTTGCTTTACCGTAATTCAGTTTATACCTCACTTGCGCACACGCAGTATACATACGCTCGCTTACAGGCTGCACCCCCTGTGGTCAGCACAGACTACAGCTATCTAGTCACAGTCCCCGGTTTTTCTTGGTGTTTTTGAGAGGGTTTGTGCCGACAGTCGTGATGTCCAGATCCGGCTGTCTGGTGTTTTGCCATTATTATCTGGCTATGCTCCAAGATCAATCTCAGGCTTCGGTAGTGTGAGTTTGTGTAGTAGCGCCGTGGCCCGACGATGGTCCGACTCTTCGCAGGACAACTGTTATTCTATTGAGGTCGGCTATGGAGACTACTCCGCGATACAGTAGAATTTTAGGTTTTTCAATAACGACGTAATTAACAAGCTTGAAATACAGTAGCAGCCTGTTGTATCCGAGTTTCGTTGCTCAGAGCGCTCAGCGCTTAGCTTCGGCTGTCCGCTACACCTCAGCCACTGATGTCGGAATCTGAAAATGTCACTCATGCCGACGATCAAAGTTACTTTCTATGGCCTACAGTTCAAGATCAGTATTGAGGATTCTGCAGTAGTATCTATCCTGAAGTACTTGTCATTAGCCAAGGTATGTGTATAGCTGAGCCTTGCATTTTTTTTCAGGGAGTATAGTAATGTGATCTACTGGATTTGGGTCTAAAGATCTGCACATTTCACATTTTTTCTATCATTTTTATTTCTACTTTCTACTTTGAATAACAAAAGGGGGGGAGAAAGAGATGTTGTAACCCAGAGAAACCAAGTAGGCTAGGGTATCTGCCTAAAGCACCACCTCAGCATCAATGACAATAGCAGAGACTGAGGGGAAAGGGACGAAAAATGAACCAGGTACTATTTTTTTTTTTTAAACATAGGAGAGAGGCAGTAAGCAGAACAAAAAAATTATGATGAACAACCAAAAAACATATAACTGGAACTCATGCATCAGCAACTGCTGACCTGCCTAATACAGAAGCTGAGTGCAGGCACAGTGTGTGTGCTGTTTGCAACTCCATTTATTTAATAAATTGCATAGAGTGTCTATGAATATTTTTGAGGCAATCATGTGAGTGGAGCAGTAATCATTCACCTCATGTCTCATGCTCAACTCTAGGCTCCTGATGGTGGTGTCCCCAAGCCTCAGGCTCATTCACACTCCGGAGCTTGGAAACCCGGGAACACCTGCCCCGTTCCTGCATACAACTGTGTGGCTTTATTTGGTGTACGAGATCGATAATGGCCGGCAAAATCTCTCGCCCAGTCCTCTACACTCGAATTGGTGCCGCTTGCTCAGGATTATGTCTCAATCAAACATGCCTTAAATTTCAAAAGAGGTATGTAGAAATCTTTTATTGAGGTACAGTTAAAAAGGCATGTCTCTCAAATATCTGATTGTCTAGGTTTATCTGGAAACATCTGGCTTGAGTGTTGCCAGAAACCCAAATTGATTGAGGTGCGTCTTGTAGCAAGACAATTGTATCTGGTTTTTTACTAGAAACACCTCATGGGCAGGCAGTAAGGATTTGTGTCATAGAAATGTAAAGTAACTAAAACACTATTTGATGGGCATAACAGTTAGAGTGCTGATTAATGTCAAGGTTGTATTCTTTACCATACACACCAATAAGACATATATTGTGCATTACACTGTCTAGATGTGTAATAGACATGATCCACCCTCCACACAAGAACCAGGGTATACCCATCCACAGACCCTAATTTTGCAATAACAAAGGTTATTAGAGACAGGTGTTCTTCTGCACAAGAAACACCAAAAAAGCGTCCTAAGATCAAGGACAAAAGCACTCAGTCTCGAAAACAACACGAGGACTGAGAAAAAAAAGGCAGGGTATCATAAACAGGCTAGATAAAATACCTGTGGCTGGGAACTATACAGTAGCGGAGTGATTGAGAAAGTAGGTAGATATCATATGTTTTTCTGCGGAGAGAAGATGAAAGTTTGCGCGCACGTCGGCTTCTGCCGAGTTGCCTAAAAAGGAAGTAGTAAGTCGTGCATGCGCCAGTTTGCAATTCCAACACCTAACCCTTGTGTAGAAAGCCAATCATATTTGTTACACAACTAAACAGTGTGGTGCACAGTGCAAGTCATGCATCATGGCTCATCTTGTTGGCACAGGTAGATATTGTTGAATATCTGTGTACGTTTTTACTGTATGTCTTTCGTTCGGCTTTTCTTATTCGTACCATACACGTACATACACTTACACATTTTTCTCCGGCTGCTCCACTTATTACAACAGGGGTCGCGCGTCCCTTGATATCAGGGTCGCACATCCCTTGACATCAGGGTCGTGCATCCCTTGACATCAGGGTCGCGCATCCCTCGACATACAGTAGTCCCTGCACCCTTACTTTCTTCACTCCGCATTAACCTTATCATATGAATGCTATATAAGAAGTACTCTTTACGATACAACTCCTCAGACATTTTTCCCTTTGTCTGATGTCTATCTCTCTCACTATCGCGTGTGGCTTCTCTTGCCGCACCTCTATATCACTTGCAGCTCATGTCTGCACTCCTATATACCTTAGGGGTTTTCTACAGTGCAATCAAAACTCATCACCTCCTTACCATTGTCTGCCCCAGCCTGCGTAAACAGGTTATGGGCCCTGCCCAGCGCAGGGCAGACAGTGCCATCATCTCCACCTATTGCTTAGCCATCATCATCATCCTATCTCAGATTCATCCAACTGACGCCTCTCCATTGCCCAAAGTTGAGATCCCTCCGCTACAGGGAGAAGCTAACTACAAGAGATGGTCAAGTCTGGTTCGAAATTTCTTAGTCGTTCTTGGGATCTGGTACACCATATCTAGCAACAAACCAGTAGAAAAGTATGGTACCATTGTGACCAAAGAAGCAAACAAGGATGGACCTGAGGAAACAGAACGGCAGATAATCAATGCGGATGAACTTATGGAGTGGGCCCAAGATGATGCAAAGACAAGTGCATATCTCAGCATCTTTGCTGGACCCACCACAGCACACCACATCGATGAACAAAACAACTCAGCATGGAAGAACTGGCAGGACCTCAAAAAGGCCTTTGGGACGTGCGGTGCAATGGCTACTTTCCACACCCTATGTGCTTTCCATCAGTTCAAATTCGACACTAATCAGCCTTTTGCAAAGCAAATTGAGCAACTGCAATTGGTGCAAGTTGAACTCGCCGACTTCAGCCACAAAATTTCTGACAATGAAATGGCTATCACCATGCTTATGGGCCTGCCGGAAAGTTGGTCGAACGTCGTAGCAGCCTTTCTGGCAATGCAAGCAAATCTATTCCAAATTTCTGCAGATGATGTGCGCAAACGCATCATTGATGAAAATGATCGTGTCTCCGGCAACACAGGAACCTCCCTCCTCTCATCCGCGCAACATGCAGGACCTTCCAACTCACCCTCCACTGGCCTCACCTCCTGCGGGAAACCACGCCTCAATCGTTATACATGCACTAAGTGCGGACCTGGAGGACATACGGACGAGTTTTGCTGGATATTGCACCCTGAGATGAAGAGGAATAGATCTACTGCTAAGTCAACTACTGCTGCTACTGCTGCTATCGCCGATCCACCTCCTGTACCTCCTGACATGCATTCTACTCTTAACATGATGGGGGCTAACTCCTCCACTTTGTTCTATTTCGACGCATGCCACCAGTGGATGCTGGACAGTGGTGCTAGCGACCACATCAGTCTGCATCCTGCTGATTTTGTCCTGAACACCATACTTAACATGCCTGGATCTATCCGTCTTGGCAACAACACCACTATGGCATACTTGGGAGTCGGCACCGTCAAAGCCACCACAATCGTTACCGGGATAACGACACACGTCACCCTCCAACACGTTCTATATGCACCTGATGCCGGAGGCCACTTTATCTCTATACCCCAACTCACGGCGAAGGGCCTACACGTTCTCTATAAGGGACAGACATGCCGCATAACCTCTCATGACAATGTACCATATGTGGAAGGTACCTTACAGAATGGCACCTACTGGCTATATCTCCATGTCACCTCCTCATCGGACCTGGCCAGCTTGTCGGCCCTCAAACCCTCCTATACTACTTGGCATAGGAGGTTAGCACATGCCCCATACTCACTTCTATGCAAATTACACAACACAACGTGTGTCACGGGTTTTAACTCGAATGCCACGGAAGTAGCAGATAATGCCCTGTGTGCTGGGTGCGCGTTCAGAAAATTGGCACAACGACTGTTTCACCCATCCTCCAAATGTGCCACGCACCCACTCGACCTTGTTCATAGTGACCTCGTTGGCCCCATGCCAACAATGTCCATGCAAGGCTCTGTGTTCTTTGCCTCCTTTGTAGATGATTTTTCGGGCCATGCACTTGCTGTTCCCCTCACCTTGAAAGATGGTCTGTCCCGTGCTCTCACCACCTTTTTAGCATGGGACGAGACTCAGTCCGAACGCAAACTCAAGACCTTTCGTAGTGACAGGGGCGGCGAATATGTCAACTCCGAGGTACAGAGCATACTGGAAGCCTGGGGGATCATGCATAACCTCACGGCCCCATACTCACCCATGCAGAATGGCCATGCAGAATGCTGGAACCGCTGATGAGCATCACACGCATGTAACGCCGGAAAATGACCATCAGCGACATCAGGCAAACACAG
>QLPN01017348.1:0-12004 GCA_003314395.1 Albatrellus ellisii
TTGAGGTATTCAATGGGGTAGTCTTCCTGGCCACTCTTGACTTTGTCAACACTGAACAGGGTGTTGTCTTCTCCAGGAAATTGAGCAAGGATAGCAGAGTTGAGATCATCAACAGTGTCATTCTTGGAGGAGAGTATGGTGTGCTCCAGGAAGTACTGGTCAGGCTTCCACTCTGCATCTGCAATCCCAGGGTAGATGGAGTCAATGAGCATCTGGACAGTGTTCTCTGAGAGGTGCATGCTAGTGGGGAGTTTGATGGATGGGTTTGGGCCCCCAGCACCAACTTGAAGCAACCAACCCTGCCATTCTGTGGGATCATCACAAAGCAAAACTATGTGATGATTTGCACCATGCCCTCACCACCCATCACAATCTCCCTGATCCTACTGAGGAGCAAGTCCATGACTATGGCCTTTACCTCCTTGACAAGATCCTCAGCAAGATGGGCAAGCACCTCCATGACTTCCCTCCCATGCCACTCCCCCAGCATCACTGGCAAGTTCTTGGCAACCTCCAAGGTGAGCTTGATCATGACATCTATGACCTCACTCTGCAAGTTGAAGACCACTACTCTACCTTCAATGAGGAGCAGAAGTCTGCCTTTGATGCTGTCATGGCCTCTGTTGATGGGAACCAGGGCAAAACCTTTTCCCTCCACAGTGCAGGAGGTTGTGGGAAGACATACCTGTGCAACACCATTGCTGCTGCTGTGTATTCCAAGGGCATGGCTGCTCTCTGTGTTGCCTCCTCAGGCATAGCCTCACTTCTCCTGGATAGAGGTCACACTGCCCTCTCTTGCTTCAAGATCCCCATTTCTCTCCATGAAACCTCCACTTGCAATCTGAAGTGCAACTCTGACCATGAGGGGCTGCTGAAGGAGACTGGAATCATCATCTGGGATGAGGTACCTATGCAGCATCACTATGCCATAACAGCCCTGGATTGCACCTTGCAAGACCTGCTGGAGGATGGGGTTGCATTTTGGGGGATCACTGTGCTCTTTGGTGGGGACTTTTGCCAAATCCTGCCTGTCATCCCCAAGGGTTCCAGACAGCAGATAGTCAATACCTCCCTCTGTCACTCAAAAGCACCACCATCCTCCACCTCAAGCAGAACATGTGTCTTGACCACACCACAGGCAGTGCTGCTTTTGCTCAGTGGTTGCTTCAAGCTGGTGCTGGAGGCCCAAACCCATCCATCAAACTCCCCACCAGCATGTGCCTCTCAGAGAACACTGTCCAGATGCTCATTGACTCCATCTGCCCTGGGATTGCAGATGCAGAGGAGAAGCCTGACCAATACCTCCTGGAGCACACCATACTCTCCTCCAAGAATGACACTGTTGATGATCTCAACTCAGCTATCCTTGCCCATTTTCCTGGAGAAGACACTGTTGGAGATTGAGTGTGGTCTGTGCAAGCTTATGTGATCTTGCAGTGCGGGTGCAGTGCAATGCAGGGTCTAGGATATATAAATTAGCTACTTTTTTTTGTATGCCCACATGCAATTGCCCTACCTTTTACCCCCCCTTGTAGGACAAATGTGTTATCTTGCAAGCATTCAACCATGCAACCTGCTTAGAGGTCTATCTAAGTGGCTCTTGATGCAGCCTAATAGCCTTTACTCATTGTGATGTTTGAAGATTGTATGCCTTACTGCTGATATGTGCTGTGTCAGGGTGATGGCAGAATCTACAATCACAACCACAACAATTACTGAGGGGTGTGAATCATAAGATCCTCTAGACACCAAAAGGGAGAGATTTAGTAGTTTGGTACAAATAAAGTGACAGTATGACATGATTGGGCAACAATGAGGAAATGTGATGGAGATGCAACACTGTAAGCTCTGCAATGGGAATGATAGATAACACAATGCAATGGGGAACACAATGCAACACAATGGAGAACACAATGCAATAATGAACACAACCTACAGGGTACATGCTGTTTGTCAGGATTGTCAAGCCTATGGTGGACATCCATAGCACAAGACCACCGACTCCCAATGTATCCCTGCTCTCCTTTGGAGAGGCTTACTGAGAGCTGCCTTGGATCTAGGCCAAGGGATGAGAGGACTCAGCCATAGAAGAAGGGGATGAACCAGCTGTAACAAGCTGGAGTCTATTTGTCTAGCTACCTCCCTACTTATAGTACTATGAATGGTGCATGGACCAGGCCCAGTAACTAAGGGCAGGTCAAGCAGTAACTAAAGTGCAGCATGTGTGGGAACACAGCTTACAGATGCACAGCAGCTGTGGGAACTATCCCCGAGAAGACCATAATGACAGTAAGTAAGATATCTGACAGGATAAGACAAAAGAGATAAGATGAAGATCTTATCTAATCAGATGATCTAAAGAGAAACATAAAAGAAAGAAATAATAATGGTAGGGGATAGAGTCAGTGATAGGAGTCTGACACTGTTGGAACTTGTCCAGATTTTGTACCACTGAGCAGTTCCCTTGTTATATATTCATACCTTACACCCCTACCACCCCAATCTGTATCATCTACATCTCATCTATTTTCTTATCTCTATCTACAGGCATACACTCATCTTATCTCTCTTACATCTATGGCTCTGCTCTATCGTCTTACATTCTGGTTGTGCTCTTTCCCTTTTTAGCTACATCTTTGTCATATGCCTTGTAGCTCTGCTACAACTCTATACCTTCATCTATATCTTTTCCCTCATTGTCTCTCCTCTCTCTCTAAGTCTTTCCAAGCTCTGGAAAGCATCTCACATATACTCTGTGCCCTCATGTCTGGCATCACTCTTCTTCTGGCTCTACTCTCATCTGTGCTCCTCAGTATCCTTCCTCCTACTATTCAGTCCATAATGATCACTTCCCTTGTTGTCCTTGCTGCCTGCCCACTCCTGTGTGAACACATGCACTTTCTTGACTTTGGGATACATGGAGGGGGAAGCAGAATGTGCTTTTCACAATCTGACTTGGATGGGAGAGGGGAAGACAAATCGTGGGTGGGAAAAATCTCATTTCTGACAGATGATGCACCATTTAAATACAAGTCTAGCTCCAAGACTGGAGCACAACAAAACAAAACAGAAAATTTACAACATAGGTGTTATCTTTTCCTTATCTGATTAGATCTTTATCGCTCTTCTCTCCCTTGACACCTGTGGCCCACACTTATTAGTCAGTGTGGTCTGTGTGTGATCTGTGATTGTATATCAGTAGTGTTATGGCATCTTAGAAATATAAGCAGACATCTCCTTTCTTCAGTGTGCCTGCACCTGTCTTTACCCTATCTACTTCAATACACTCCTTTGGAAGAACAACTATGTTCATCCCTCTTCTCATCTTTGTTGTCTGTTTCTTGGCATTCATCCTCTTCTGTGCTATCTTCCTTGTTGTATACCACAGCCTCCCTCTGTGTATCTAGGCCATGCTCCCTGTCTGATCACATCCCTGTCACCTTCACCACTGTGCCATGTCTACCTGTGCAACAGTAGGGTTGATCATAGGGATATTTGCAATGAGGTGGAGCCTGGACATGAACAATTAAAGTATCATGCTATATGGATGAGCAAAAATAGGAAAAGTGCCAATCACACCAAATGCTGACTTTGTGACTTATGACTCCATGGACCATGTCTTGGCCTATACATCTTATCAGTCCTGCTCCTCATCAGCTGAACCCAGTCCTATAGTCTGATGCCTAAACAAATGCACAATTGATGTGACTGCAGACGATTGTCATGTGTGGCACATTAATGTCACTGTTTGCCTGATGTTGCTGATGGTCATTTTCCAGCATTACATGCACATGATGCTCATCACTGCCATGTGCACCATACCCCATAACTATCCACTGTCACTGCTGTTGTAACTACCATTGGGGGCTGAATCCCATTGTTGTTGTTGTTGTTGTTGTTGTTGTTGTTGTTGTTGTTGTTGTTGTTGTTGTTGTTGTTGTTGTTGTTGTTGTTGCTGTTGTTGTTGTTTGCTGTCATTTCTGCCACTGGGGGCTGAATCCCACCATTGTCACCATTGCTGTTTGCCTGTTTGCCACCACCATTGTTGTCACCACCAGAGCATATGCTACCTAAGAGCCAAGTGTCATAGTCATTCTTGATATGGGCCAGGGCTGGATGTTGGAAGTCTGGGTTTCTTAGTGGTAAGGGAGTGCACCTTGAGGGAGTGCCCTGTTGGATGATGAGGTTAGCATGTTGGAAGGATCATCTTAATTTTTGTTTTCTTTCATTGTTGTGTTACAGCTCACTCACATAGCTTGAGGGAGTGTGTTGGAGATCAAGTGCAGTCTGTGTGAGCTTATGTGATCTTGCAGTGTGGTGATGAGCATCATGCACATGTAACACCAGAAAATGACCATCAGCAACATCAGGTGAACACAGTGACATTAACATGCCACACATGACAATCATCCACAGTTGCATTAATCATGCATTTGCTTAGGCATCAGAATACAGGATGGGGTTTGGCCAACAAGGAGCAGGTGCTAAGAGCAGCCTATTGGACAGTCTTAGGGAAAGTTTGCAATAACAATACCCCTGGTAACAAGGTAGTTGGTATGTGCTTGATAAGCATAGTAAATGTTCCTGATGACGATGAAGAG
Source organism: Albatrellus ellisii (assembly GCA_003314395.1). NCBI lineage: Eukaryota > Fungi > Basidiomycota > Agaricomycetes > Russulales > Albatrellaceae > Albatrellus > Albatrellus ellisii. The sequence goes on from QLPN01017348.1 coordinate 4,602, forward strand.
TGGGATCAACAAGATAGTCATGAGGATGATGTTGACAATTGATAATTATATGCTTATATAACCTCTCCTTCCTTTTTGGGTCCAGTACTGTACACACACCTACACATGCACATACACCAATACATGGTTCAACAGTACATAGGCTAATGGTCCATGCACTAAACTACTTACTATAAATAGTTAGTAGATAAGGCCTGTATCAATAAGAACTATTCCAGTTCCCTTCATGCTTATGGCCTGCATTCATCAGGTTATGGGCCCTGCCCAGGCTATCTGCACACTACTCTCAAGCTCACTCTTACCATGCTTAACTCTCACTCATACCTTGTGTTCACTATCCTCATCACACAACTCCTATCTCCCTCGTACACTGTCTCAGTACCCAAGATAAACATCATCCTTGAATCAGTGGACAACTATCACCAGTGGGCAAATGTCATCAAGTTGGCCCTCATTATCATGGGCATACAATATACAATATCCAAACCTAAACCTCCTGCTCTAACATCAACAACCCAACCCAAAGGAGGATTACCTGTTGAGACAATCACCAATGCCAATGAACTACAAATCTGGGACAACAACTCCGAGATTGCCAAGGCCATTATCTTGATGCATTGTAGCACCCAACTAGCAACTGCCATTGCACTGGAGTCTGTCAAAGCTGCAAAAGCATGGGAACTACTGAAAGGAATATATGGAAGGCAGTCAGCCATGGGCGCATTCATACAATTTCAAGCTCTGCTGACCTGCAAATATGACATGGGTTCTCCACTCACTCCTCAACTTGATGCACTGTTAGTTGTACAAGAATGACTCACTGCCTTGGGTGTTGACATCTCAGAACAACAAATGTGCTTTGTCATCCTTCATGCACTCCCCTCATCCTGGAGTCATTTCACCTCCTCCATTCTTGCATCATCCAATATTACACACCTCTCCTCTAGGGGACACATTCTGGATGAAGAATCTTGGACCAAGCCATCTCCTGCACTTGCAGCCTTCCAGCAAAATTCCACCTCAATATGTTGGAACACCTCCTTCTGCTCCCACTGCAAGTGCAAGAATCACACAGTTGAGACCTGTTGGGCACTGCATGGAATGCTAGACAATGTAAAAGCATGGTTAGACAAGAAAAAGGAAAAAGGACTGGATGGAGGAGGAGGAGGGGGACATAGCTTAAATCACATATCTTCTGTTTTGACAATGGATGCTTGCTACTATGGTGCCCATGGGCTGTGGATGTTGGACTCCAGTTGCACCAACCATATCACAACTGAACATGCAGATTTCAACATGTACAAAACCACATCTTTCCACAGCGTTAGCATAGGAAACAGCTCACATATCTCCTGCATTGAGTCTGGATCCTGTTCCTGAGAGCATATCCTGCCCGATGGTAAAACTGTCTCCCTCACCTTGTCAAACATTCTCCATGTCCCAGATGCTTCAGGACAATTCCTCTCCATCAGCAAACTTACTTCACTGGGTTTCTGCATTACCTATGAAGGTCAACACTGCACAATTACAAAAGATGGGCATACCTTCAGCATTGGCTTTCTGTGTGATGGGACTTACTGGCTGGATCTTTCCCTGTCACCAGCCATTCATGCTCTAGTGTCACCCACTTTGGGCATTTGGCACAAATGCCTGGGGCACCTATCACATGCTGTAGTCTCCAGGATTCTCCCATCACAGTTGTCAGGTTTCTCTCCTCCTACCAGTTCTTCCTCCACTCCCCCTTGCAGTGGTTGTCTCCAAGGAAAGTTTCCTCATATGACTTTTCACCCTTCTTGCTCACATGCCACCAAAGTGCTTGGCCTCGTCCATTCAGACCTGGTTGGCCCTGTTGGTGCTGTGGTGATTTTGTCTGGGTCACTTTACTTTGCCACTTTCTTAGACGACTTCTCCAGCTATGGTGTCATCTATCCTCCGTGCCACAAGGACCTGTTCTTGGAGGCACTTGCCCACTACCTCACCTGCTCCCACACTCTCTTTGGGCACTGGCCCAAGGCCTTATGCTCCAACTGTGGGGGTGAATATGTGAATGCAACTGTCAGTGGCATGCTACTTGACAAAGGCATAGAGCATCAGCATACTGTTCCATATTCGCCCCAGCAGAATGGCCAGGCAGAGTGCTGGAACTGCTCTATCCTCAATTGCACTCTCTGCCTTCTTCATTGTGTGGGCCTGTCCTCTGGTTTTTGGGAACTTGCAGTGCAGACTGCCATCCACACATACAACCTCTCTCTGGCACGGCATCTTTGTTGGCAATCTCCCACCACACTCTGGTCACCCTCAGACATTCCCCTGGACATCTCCCACCTTTGTGTGTTTGGGTGTTGCACCTGGGTTCATGTTCCGGACCAGATGCGAGGCAAGCTGGCCCCCCACTTGCAGCCCCTCATTTTTGTTGGGTATGAGTCAGGGACCAAAGGCTGGAGATTCTGGGACAAAGTGACTCACTGTCTCATTGTTGGTTGTGATGCCATTTTCAAAGAAACTGTGTTTCCCACAGTGGAGGCCACTACTGCTCTGTCCATCCTTGACATTTTTCCCCCAGATCATCTGCTCCCTCTTTCTCCTGGTGATGAGAGCAATGTCTGCACCTCAGACTCAGGTGATGACTCAGATGATGACAACAACAGTCTGCTGGCCATCACCCTTCCACCTGCTGTGTCAGAGCCTTCCATGGCAGCTGACACCCCTCTGCCTACCATTCCTCCTCCCATTGCTGTCACTCCTCCTCCCATTGTGCCTGACCCTTCTTTGCCAGTCATTCTGCCCCTTGCTGATGTGCCAGCACCTGTCACTCTGCCATGCACACCCAGTGTTGCAGTCCCTCTACCTTGGGTTCATGCTCAGCGCTCTGGACACCACACCAATGATGCTCTGCCCCTACATTGGCATAGGGATGCTCATGACTCTCCTGCACATCAGCAGGTCTGCACTGATCTCATGCATGGTGATGCACCTGTCCTCTACCACTCTGACTACCTTTCCCACTGGCCAGCACATTTTCATGATAGTGCATATGGGCCACACAAATTTGTGGACATTCTGGGTGAGGGGGGATTGACAGCAATGACAATGACATTTTCGTCACACCATGTGCCAGACCTTTGATCTCATCCATTCTTTCCCACACCATCTCACACAACCCACTCACGTTGAAGCAAGCCCTATCTGGCACAGATAGCAACTCTTGGAGATCAGCTTGCAATGAAGAACTTGATTCCCTGCAGAACCTCCACACTTGGGATCTTGTTGATCTCCCTCCAGGTCACAACATTGTAGGTAACAAGTGGGTGTTCAAACAAAAGGCAGATGGCAGGTTTAAAGCACATCTTGTTGCCAAAGGGTACACTCAGATTCATGGTGTTGACTACAACGAAACATTCTCTCCTGTTGCCTGTTTCAAGTCTTTACAAACCCTGTTAGCCATTGCTGCACTTGAAGATTGGGAAGTCCATTTCATGGATGTCAAGTCCACTTTCCTCAACAGAGACCTTGACAAAGAAATCTACATGGAACAACCTTGTGGTTTCATCACTCCCAGTACAGAAGGGAAGGTATGCCACCTATCCAAGGCCATTTATGGATTGAAGCAGGCATCATGACAATGGCACCACAAGATGCATGGCTCCCTCCTCAACCTGTCTTTCACCTGCATGTATTCAGATTCTGGAATTTACATCTTGACCAGCTCCTCCAAACCACTCATCATTGTCCTATATGTTGACCACATAACCATCCTAGGAGGATCACTGGAAGAGGTTGAAGCATGCAAAGGTGTGCTAAAGATGCTCTCTCAGATGATGGACCTTGGAGAGATCAAATTGTATCTTGGCCTCCATGTCACTAGAGATAGGACCAAATGAACCCTCAACATAGATCAAGAATCATACATTGCAGACATCTTGGATTGGTTTGAAATGATGAATTGCAATCCAATGCTGATGCCTCTTCCTCCTGGTACAACAGTCTCTAAAGCAGATGCTGACTACATGGCTCCCTCATTCCTCCACAGCCAATACCAACAGCTCATTGGCTTGCTCCTGTACACTGCTATTGTTTCTCAACCTGACATTGCGTTTGTGGTCATGAAGCTGTCCCAATTCCTATCCAATCCCCTTCCTATACATCTCACTCTTGCTCATCATATCCTGCATTATCTCAAAGGAACATGGCACTTCCAACTGTGCTATGGGGAAGATCAGAGAGTGGGTTTCACTGGGTATTCTGACTCTGACTGGGTGGGAGAAAGAGATGACAGGAAGTCCATGGGTGCCTATGCCTTCCTACTTGGGGGGGGAGCCATAGCCTGGTCATCTAGGAAACAACATACCATCTCTCTTTCTTCAACAGAAGCTGAGTACATGTCACTCTCCCAAGTGACAGCACAGGGTATGTGGCTGCAATCCTTGTTGAAGGAGATAGGTTTCCCCTTTACTTTTCCTCTCTTACTATATGGAGATAACAAGGGTTCAATTGATATCGCACTCAACCCTATCATCACACATGGCACAAAGCACATTGACATCCACCATCACTACATTCACAAGTGCATCGCCTCCAATTCCATAGCCATTCAGTGTCTCCCTTCTTCCCTTGTCACTGTTGATATTTTAATTAAACCTCTTTCTTCACCTTTATTTTTCTCTCACTGCTCTGGTCTTGGTCTGGTAGAGTGTGCATCCAGTATGGGGGAGGTGTTGACAATTGACAATTATATGCTTATATAACCTCTCCTTCCTTTTTGGGTCCAGTACTGTACACACACCTACACATGCATATATGCCAATACACAGTTCAACAGTACATAGGCTAATGGTCCATGCACTAAACTACTTACTATAAATAGTTAGTAGATAAGGCCTGTATCAATAAGAACTATTCCAGTTCCCTTCGTGCTTATGGCCTGTGTTCATCAGATGATACCACCAATGACTAAATGAGGATCCAGAGTGACAAGTTTAGGATGTCTTAGTGACACTTAAAGTGACTTTAGAGGTCTTAGACTTAGTTCTTAGAGTTATGAAGTGAGATGATAGCAAGCTTAGGTCAAGTGCAGTGAAGGAGAAATCCCTAGATTGCAAAGTTGACAAGACTGGGGTTTAAGACTGCCAGACTTTCAACTACTTATACAAAACCAGAGTCCTGAGATCAGGAAATGTAACTAAGGTTCACTGATCAACAATGATTGTGCAGCAATCAATAAGATCATGTGACCAAGTCACATCCAAAGTAAGCTAAATATAATGTAGCCACAAGTGTGAGTGAAACAAGAAGCAAACAAAGACAAACAAAGACAAAATAAGATGAGTCCTTGCTAATTGTATAGCACTAGTCCTTAGCAAGTAAATAAATAAAAGAAAGATAAGTCTTTATAGTACTTGGAGTAAAATTTGTTGAATGTTTACATGCTTTGTGCACACTACACTTTCATTTGGCTCTTTCCCTTTAACTACACATACATCTTTACCTACAATATACATACATCCATTCTACTCCTCAGGCTACTCACATGCCCAAGCACTTCTCACTCCACACATTACTCCAGATGATGTGTATCCCTCCTACATATGGGTGTCTTTGTATTCTTCACTTCTACACTCTTTCTAACTCTACTTATGAATACTATATAAGATGGACATACTACATACAACCTCCTCAGATGTCTTGTATGTTGTCTGAGTGAGTACCCTCACACTTCCATCTTATTCTCCTCTCACACCACCTGCGGCATCTCTTACTACTGCACCATGGCACCTACTGTGCTCATGTCACCTCACACTGCTGCAGCTATGCCACTGTCTACCTGGCTCACTGCAATGACTTTCTCCTACCTGTTAACACTCACATATATACTGGTTGTCACAGTCTCCCATATCCTGCACACACAAAACTCACATCTCAGTATGTAAATACTGTAGTACTATAAAGAAAGAGATATAGTCCTTAATTATAAGTATGAGCTAAGCTCAAGCCATAGTTAATACTATGCTTATAGTTAAGTAAGATAAAAGAAAAAGAAAAAGAAAAAAAGAAACACATTATGAGGTGCCAAAGCAAGTGCCTTGTAACAGCAGGAATGATAGGCCATGTAGGCCAAGGCATGGTCCAGGCTCACCAAAGTAACCAGGGAGTCATGAGTCATGAAGTCAGCATTTGGTGCAATCAGCACTTTTCCTCTTTCACTCATCCATTATAATACAATACTTTATTTGTCATGTCCTGACTCCACCCCATTTCCAATCATCCCTATGATCAACCCTGCACTGTAAATAAATTTCTATTGTGTTTTGTTGTGCTCCAGTCTTGGAGCTAGACTTGTATTTAGATGGCACATCATCTGTCAGAAATGAATAGATTTTCCCCCACCTGCAATTTGTCTCACCTCTCTTGTCCAAGTCAGATTGTGAAAAGCATGTTCCACTCCTCCTCCTTCCATGTGTCTCACAGTCAAAAAAGTGCACATACCTTGTAGGTCACATTTATTATTGCATTGCATTCTCCATTGCATGTACATGCAGACTATGGAAAACAACAGCAGCAACAATATAAATCATTGACACTAGATATAAGAAGCCCAGGAGGGCCAAAGATGCAGGCAGTTGCATGACTGTGGCATGTAGTAAGTGGTTGCAAGTGCAGTAAGCAATGCAGTGTGGTTCAAGTATGCTGCAGGGAAGAGGTAAGAGTGGGTGTAGATGAGGGGAAGTGGTACTCACTCAGACTTGTAATAAGACACCCAAGGAGTCTGTATAGTGATGCCCATCTTATATAGTGAATGATAGCAGAGTTGTAGTGGAGAGTGAAGAATGGAATACAACAACTACTAAGTATAGGAGGGACACATGTCATCTGGAGTAAGTGGTGGAGCATGAGTATACCCAGGGGTGTAAGTAGTCTGAGGAGATGTAGTGTCCAAGGATGGAAGTGCATGTACATGTAGTTATGGTAATATGTTCATGTTATGTATGTAAAGCATGTGGTGGAGAGAAAGCCAAATGAATAGTATGCAGTACACACAGAGATTTCAACATTGCATTGGGTTGCATTCTCTATTGTGTTGTGTCTGTGTTGCATTGCATCTACTACTGCATGGTCATTGTCATGATTACCATGTCACATCTGTGTTATATCTCCCTTTTTGTCACCCCATCATGTCACAATATCAGATTTATTGCACTTAACTACTAACTTCTGCTACTTTGGTGTCTAGAGGATCTTATGACTTGCACCCCTCAGCAATTGTTGTGGTTGTGATTGTAAATTCTGCCATCACCATACCACAGCACATATCAGCAGGTGCAGTGCAGATGCAGGGTCTAGGATATATAAATTAGCTACTTTTTTTGTATGCCTGCATGTGATTGCCCTACCTTTTACCCTCCCCC